>JAHWLE010001591.1:0-10304 GCA_024679135.1 Phytophthora foliorum | reverse complement strand
GACGCGGCGTGCGGCGCCAGCGTGCGGCGAGACGCGCGGCGGATCGAGGAAGCGGCTCTCATGGGTACGACGCGAATTGATGGATCGCCAGTGGATGGCGTGGAACCCCTGCAGAAGCGGTAGAAGCGACGAGAATGCGTTTGAGTGGGGACATGTGATTGTGAGGGTAGTTTTGCGATCTAGAGGGATAGCAAAATAACGACGGATTGGGAGGGGTATGCAGAGAGAAAGGAGAGTGGAGTTAAGTACGAAACTGTGGTTGACATAGATGAAGCAGGTCATGTCGGACGGAGCCGCAAGCGGAGACTCGAGACTTGATGGCCAGCGCCACCAAGAAGCGTGTGTCGTATTTCTACCACCGTATGTAGCACGAATTCCTGCAAAAGACCCAGCAGCCCCTGCTACGTAGCACCCAACTCACAATGTGTGGATACTCTAGCGGACGTGGGCCACTTCTACTATGGACCGGGCCACCCCATGAAGCCGCACCGGATGAAACTCGCCCACCATCTTGTAGTCAACTACGACCTGTACCAGAAAATGGACGTCTTCGTAAGCGGCGCAGTTGTAGGGTTATGACGGTGGAGAGCAAGAGCTGAAGTTGCTGCTTGTAGGAGCCGCACTGGGCGTCGGCGGACGAGATGAAGGTCTTCCACGCGCCGGACTACATTGAATTCCTGCAGCGCGTGAGTCCAGCCAATCAGAGAGATATGACGATGGATCTGGCCAAATGTACGCGGCAGTTAATAAGGGGTGGCTCGAGTGGCTTGAGGTGGACTGACTCATGGTGGACAGACAGCTTTGGCGAGACGAGCGACACGGATTGCCCCGTATTTGACGGCGTCTTCGATTTTTGCCAGATCTACACAGGAGGAACACTAGGTTTGTATAGCGCTGCTGCTTCTTGTGAATGTGAAGCTGATGAAAGTTGTTCTGGCATTACCGGGGTGAACAGATGCAGTGGCCCGCCTCAACTTTGGGCTGTGCGATATTGCAATCAATTGGTCGGGAGGTCTGCATCACGCGAAGAAAGCTGGAGGATCGGGATTTTGCTACGTGAATGATATCGTGCTAGGCATCTTGGAGCTGCTGAAGTAAGTGATTCATCCTGAGAAAAGGGGACGTTCTACGGAAGCTAACCGCACCCTTACGTGTGGCAAGGTATCATCCGCGCGTTCTCTATATCGATATTGATGCACATCACGGTGATGGCGTGGAAGAAGCTTTTTACGTCACGGATCGTGTCATGACAGTCTCATTCCACAAGTATGGGGACTATTTCCCTGGTACGGGAGATGTCAAGGTACGCCCAAATGATATTGCTCCTTCGACCAACTTTGATCAGTTGGCTTATAGTTATTGACGTGCCGACAGGATATTGGTGCGAAGAGTGGCAAGTACTACGCGGTGAATTTCCCCCTACACAGCGGAATGGACGACGAGAGCTACGAAAGTATCTTCAAGCCAGTGATTGAGAAAGTAATGGAGACTTTCTGCCCCTCGGCGGTCGTTCTTCAGTGCGGTGCCGATTCACTGACAGGTGATCGTCTCGGCTGCTTCAATGTAACAACAAGAGGACACGGCGAGTGCGTTCGATTCGTAAAAGGATTCGGGCTTCCGATGCTGGTGGTGGGTGGCGGTGGCTACAGGATCCGCAACGTGTCGCGTGCATGGGCGTACGAGACCTCAATTCTTGTGAACCAGGAGGTATCCAACAACATCCCGTACAACGACTACTTCGAGTTCTACACGCCAGACTTTAAGCTGCATCTGGTGCCGGACAAGGACCTGAAGAACGATAACACAAAGGAGTACTTGGAAAAGCACAAGTAAGTGGCTCGAGGGAGGTGCAGCTCACGAATGCATGTTGATGCTAATGTTTAACTATCGATTCGTTCTGCAGGATCAAGATTTTCGAGAACCTCCGCACAATTACAGGAGCTCCAAGCGTTCAGATGCAGCAGGCCCCTCCTGCCCGAATGCTGCGCGAAGAAGATGAAGATGCGGCGGACCCGGACAGCCGATCTGAGCATGACGGGAAACACCAGCACGAGGTGGAGTTCTACCACGACGAGAAGGACCAAGACAACAACGAGAACGACGGTGCGGGCGTCGTCCCCATGGATGTGGATAACTAAACAGCATGCCTGAATGCCTTGTACTCAACGAATGGATTGACGAACATCAAAAGAAACGCACGATTGCGCATTGCACCGGACTTTGACGACATTGAAGTCGTCATCGCGCAACATTCATGCAACATACAACACTGGCTCAGAATCTCGTCTCGTCGTCACAGACCAATTTTGTAGTCCTGGATCCTTTTATGGCATACCAAAGGAGAGGTATGAGCATTGCATACCAGGTTGTACCTAACTGCAACAGAGTACCTGAGGTACCTTGTTGCAGTTAAGCCAACGCCAACATACTCAGCAAACTGAAGCAACCTTCCTATTCACTTCGTAATTCTCCTCGCGAAGCTCACTTCGATTCGAGATGCTGCGTGTGGGTCTCCGGCAACATCGAAGTGCTTCGTCCCTTTCAGCCGTCAAAGAATTCGACTATGCCATTGTTGGTGGAGGTTCAGCCGGTTGCGTCCTCGCCAACCGGTTGAGTGCCGACTCGTCCAACTCGGTGCTGCTAGTGGAGACTGGGCCCAAAGACCGCGGACTCATGGACTCGATCCGACTGGCGATGCCTGCGCTGCTTTCAGCCAATTTGATCGACGATCGCTACAATTGGATGTACGTGACGGAACCTCAACGTCATTTGAATGGTCGACGGCTGTCCTGGCCACGGGGGAGGGTCCTTGGCGGCTCGTCGTCTATCAACGCGATGATTTACAACCGGGGTCATGCACTGGACTACGATGGCTGGCAAAGGTCTGGAGCGAACGGATGGAGCTATGCTGATTGTCTCCCGTACTTTAAGAAAGCGCAGACCCATGCCCTTGGCGCCGATGACTATCGTGGAGGGGACGGACCGCTCCAAGTAACGAGGAGGCTGCAGCGAGACCAACCGCTTTTCCAAGCGTTCATCGATGCTGCAGTCCAAGCCGGGCACCCGTTTACGGACGATGTGAACGGATACCAACAGGAAGGTGTGGGGTGGCTGGACCTCACGATTCACAACGGGGAGCGCTCCAGTGCGTCTGCCGCGTACTTGACGTCGTCCGTGCTAGCCCGAGAGAATTTGACGGTTCTTACCGACACTTTCGTGAACAAACTCGTCTTTGAAGGGAAAAGGGCGGTCGGGATCGAGGTGGAGCCGTACGAAGCCTCCGGTGGACAACCACCAAAGCAGATTCGAGCGGCGAAAGAAGTGATCCTGTCCAGTGGTGCAATCAACTCGCCTCAGTTACTGCTGCTGTCGGGCGTGGGAGACGCCGAGCATTTGAAAGAGGTCGGCGTGCCTCTGGTACATCATCTTCCGGCTGTCGGACAAAACTTGGAAGACCACCTTGGAGTGTATCTCCATGTGAAGTGCAAGAAGCCTGTTACACTGTATAACGCGACGCCGCACTTCCCACACAAGATGGCGTGGATGGGGATCAAGTGGCTCACGTCGAAGACGGGCTCCGGTACCTCTTCGCATATTGAAGCCGGCGGATTCATCCGAAGCGCACCCGACAAGCGCCATCCCGACCTCAAGTGGCAGTTCGTTCCTGGTGCCACCGATGAAGACCGTCAGCTCCTACGAGACGGGCACGCCATGATGCTTCATTGCACACCACTACGCGCGACGAGCCGAGGATTCATCAAGTTGCGAAGCGCAAATCCGCGTGAGAGCCCGGTCATCGAGCCGAACTATCTGGACACCGAGGACGATCGAGTGGACCTTCGCAATGGCGTCCGACTGACACAAGAAGTGCTGAAGCAGCAAGCCTTCGATGACTATCGAGGTGACGCCGTCTCCCCGACCGACGATGTCCGCTCCGACGCTGAGATTGACGCGTGGGTCCGACAAAACGCTAGCACGGACTACCACCCAGCCAGTACGAATCGCATGGGCAAGGACACCGACGTGAACACGGTCGTAGACTTCCAAACGAAAGTGCATGGGCTGGAAGGACTGCGGATCGTAGACGCGTCTATCATGCCCACCAACGTGAGTGGAAATCTCAACGCACCCACAATTATGCTCGCTGAAAAAGCTGCTGACATGATTCTCAACAAACCGGCGTTGCCCAAGTCTGGTGTGCCAGTGTACGAATCCAAGAATTGGGAGACCAGCCAAAGATAAACTGCCATGTCACTTTGCATCTTCTCAGTGCCAATAGCTTCTCGCTTAAGGAGCGTGTCATGTCACTTTGCAGCAACATTATAAAGCAACTGTCAGATATAACAAGGTTTTCGGCTCAGTTCTCGTTTTCAGTTCTGGTGTGAAGATGACCAGCATTCCGCCCGCCCAACTCTCGCTTGGACTTCCCCCGATCGGTCTGCGGCAATATCAGCCGCTCCTGTCGAAGCTGCAGAGACCGGATCTTGTGAATACCCAAGGATTCATCGATGGCAAATGGATCGAGGCACACGGGAACGATCACTTTGCAGTTATGGGTAAGTGTTGAGTCTCCCACGGGGTCCGTTCTTGAGCTGACCACTTGTTGTTGTGCAGACCCTGCAACGGAACAAGAAGTCGCTCGAGTTGTTAGCATGGGAGACGAAGACACCCGCGATGCAATTGCCGCTGCGTCGACTGCTCAACGTCAGTGGAAGAAGACTACGCCACCGGTAAGACAAGAACATGGTACCGACGTCTTTGCCGTCTTGGTGATGCTTGATATGCTGTTTTAACTTAATAGGTTCGAGCGAAGCTGTTGAAAGAATGGGCTGCAGCTATCACTGCGAATGCTGAAGACTTGGCGATCATCGAATCCGTTGAATGTGGGAAACCACTACCAGAAGCCAAGTGGGAGATCGAGTTTGCGGTTGGTGTGATCGAGTATTTCTCTCACGAAATCGTCCGCTCCAGCGGGTTCCTGATATCGCCGATTCAACCGAACCAGAAGATCCTTGTTATGAAGGAGCCCGTGGGTGTATGCGGTATCATCGCCCCTTGGAACTACCCCTACGCCATTTTAGGGCTGAGTCTGGGGCCGCCTTTGGCTGCTGGGTGCACCACCGTGATCAAACCTGCGGGTGAAACTCCACTCTCGATGCTCGCTCTGGCTAAGCTGGCGGAAGAAGTTGGGTTCCCAGCGGGGGTGATCAATGTGGTCACTGCTCCACGAGAGAGATCGGAAGAAGTCGGACGAGCTCTGACCTCGAGCGCGGACGTACGCAAAATCACGTTCGCAGGGTCGACGCAAGTTGGCAAGTGGCTGATGCGTCATTCGTCTGAGACGGTAAAGAGCCTGTCGCTTGAGTTGGGCGGCAATGCACCGTTCATCGTCTTCGAAGATGCCGACTTGGAGAAAGCTCTTGACGGATTGATCCGAACCAAGTTTTCAAACACGGGCCAAGCGTGCATCGCCAGCAACCGCATCTTCGTGCACTCGTCCATCTACGAAACGTTTGCTTCGGAAGTGGTGAAGCGCGTGAAGACTCTCAAGATGGGGCTTCCTCTTGATGATGGAGTGCAGCTTGGCCCACTGATCGGACCTTTAGCTGTCAAGAAAGTCACGGGCTTAGTCGGCGATGCCGTGGCTCACGGTGCCAAGGTTCTCCTTGGCGGCAAATCGAGCGATCTCGGCAATAACTTCTATGAAGCCACCGTGCTGAGCAACCTAAACGAGTCCATGCGTATCTGGAGTGAGGAGATTTTCGGTCCTGTGGTTCCGCTGTTCGTGTTTTCGAGTGAGGAGGAAGTAATCAGCAAGGCGAATGATACGTCTGCTGGACTTGCGGGGTACTTCTACACTCAGGACATGGCTCGCGTGTTCCGCGTTGCCGCTGAGTTGGAGTGCGGCATGGTCGGCGTGAACAGCGAGTTGGTGACGCACATCGGGGCTCCGTTCGGCGGCGTCAAGCAATCTGGGCTCGGTCGTGAGGGTTCACCCGAAGGTCTGGAAGAATATTTGGAAACCAAGATGGTGTGTATCGGCGGGCTGTAGGCAACGCGCGTGACGTATTTGAGCCTGTCTTCGATGAGATCACCACCACTAACTACTCTCCATGACCCTTTAGGGCAAGAGGGTAGCCTTTGAACCTATCGGTAATGAACCGGAATTCATTTGCTTGGGTGGTGAGTTACGCAGGATTCAATGGTCGGATAGGCTTTCTCCGATCCAAAACGTATGTGGCCTCGAAAACTGCAACCGCTCTTGGCCAGCAGTGTCCTTCGGACCAGTTTACTTCTCACATCTGCATTCACCGATCAAGCCTCACATCGTATTCAAAACTAGGTACCATGAAACTTTCGCTGTCTTCTGTTTTGTTGTTGTTGGGGGCTACTGCATTCCATGCTGCTTTGGCCGAGGACGGCCCCAAGTTCACTTACAAGAGGGGCGTCGACGGTGCTCTGAGTCCACTGGAATGGGCCGAGGGCTACGCCAAGTGCGCTGGTTCAAAGCAATCGCCTATCGATATCACGGAATCCAAGCTGTGCAGCGTGTACGTTCCTCCTCCGGATTCGTTCGCCGGCTCGTGTCCAAACTACAAGATGACGGAGGACGAAGACTCCTACAAGGCTGCAGTCGATGGAGGTACGTTTAAGAAGTTACCGTTGCAAGCTATCGTAATGATCTCTAATACTGATCGACTTGTGTGGACGCAGGCAATTGCACCGTTAGTGCAAAGGGACAAACGTACAACTTCGCTCAGTTCCACGTGCACACTCCGTCTGAGCACACCATTGACGGCAAGGTTTTCGATGGTGAGCTCCACTTTGTGCACAAAACTGCAGACGGCAAGGCAGCTCTCGTGTTCGGCCTCTTCCTCCAGAAGATGGAAGGTGAAGACTCTGAGCCTGTTGTTGACCTCATCGTCGACGCCATGAGCGAAGTTACCCTCAACAGCACGATCCCAGTCATCATGTACATTTGCTCTACTGTACTTGCGGTTTTCAAGACAAACGACTAACCTTACTTTTGGCAGGGGCTCGTACGCGGAGTTGATTGAAACGTACGTCGATAGGGGCCATGTATTTAACTACCCGGGCAGTTTGACGACTCCACCGTGTACCGAGTTTGTCGACTGGTGGGTTGTTCGCACACCGGTCCCTATCTCGTCGGATCAGTTTGACCGCATTGAGGCGAACCTCGCTGAGCTTGAGATCACGGATAATGGGAAGAACGCACGTCCCGTTCAGCCCCTCAACGGCCGCACTGTTATGACTTACAACTAAACTATGCGGCATGAGCACTTTAGCCCCAACTGTAACGAGATAAAACACTTTGTATCCCAACTTAAAGCGCTCGGCTGCCAGTGTACGTCTCGTCGCTGATCCTGCTATTGAAAAAGCGCTAATCTGGAGCGAGGAGAATGTTGGCCCTGGGGTTCCCCTTTTCCCGTTTTCGAGCGAGGAAACGGTGGGTCACAACGCGAACGACACGGATGTCGGGTTGGCGGGATATTTCTACATCCAAGACGCATCTCGCACTTTTCGTGTTGCTAGCGAGTTGGAAAAGCAGTGCGAGGGTTTACCCGAAGCTCTTGAAGAGTATCTGGAGCACAAGATGATTGAATTGGTGGGCTGAGCTAGGCGCTACATGTATAAATTCTGAATGGGGCTAGGTTGCTGCCACGCAGTTTTGATGCTTCCTGTAACCCCAACCATATGTCAGCCGTCGACTATGTACACTAAGTTGCATCAACACGACCGATTATGCAGGCAGGTTTCCGTACCAAAAGTGGGTGAAAAGGTAGACCAATCTCCTTGTCGATGTACTTACGTCTAGCGCATAATCACCTTGTCGTCTAGTGCCCGCTTGGTATTACCTCTTTGCACTTTCAATTCGGCGCGTTCCCACTCAGGTTCACAAGTGATTCGCGACTTTCCGAGATTTCGGCATGGACACCTCGTCCAGTTCATCCGGAGAGACGAAACCCGTCGACGGCGCCGCCTCGATCGGGTTGGACAGTGGCGATGCTCTCATGGCACAAGGCGCCAAAGGTTTGCATGACCTCATTGCTGCAAGAGTGCAGAGTGCACTGGGATATCCCTTGCCGCAGATGGAGGTGCGGTTCCACAACGTCTCCGTCTCCGCTGATATCGTTGTGAAAGACGATACCAACCTCAAAACCGAGCTGCCCACGCTTGTCAACACCGTCAAGATGGCTGCTGTCCGCTTGCACGCCAAGAACCACGTAGTCAAAAAGCACATTCTTCGTAATGTGAGTGGCGTGCTGAAACCGGGGACCATGACGCTCGTCCTCGGTCAGCCTGGATCCGGCAAGTCCTCGCTGCTCAAGGTTCTGAGCGGACGATTCCCCACCGGAAAGCGCGTTCGCATCGACGGCGACGTCACCTACAACGGCGAGTCGAATGATAAACTCCGCGCGCGACTGCCGCAGTTCGTGTCCTACGTTGATCAGCACGACAAACACTTCCCAACACTCACCGTCAAGGAGACGCTCGAGTTCGCCAACGCGTGCACGGGTGGCAAGCTGCCCAAGAGTGAAGTGGAGCTGTACTCGCACGGCACCACCGAGCAGAACCAAGCCGCGCTCGACGTGCTCCGAGCCACGCACAAGCACTACCCGGATGTGGTCATCCGACAGCTCGGGCTCGAGAACTGCCAGAACACCATTCTGGGCGACGCCATGCTGCGCGGCGTGTCGGGCGGCGAGCGCAAGCGCGTGACGACGGGCGAGATGGCGTTTGGCAACAAGTTTGTGATGATGATGGACGAGATCAGCACGGGCCTTGACAGCGCGTCGACCTTCGACATCATGTCGACGCAGCGCAGTCTGGCCAAGAAGCTGCGCAAAACGGTGGTGATCTCGTTGTTGCAGCCGTCTCCGGAGGTGTTCGAGCTGTTCGACGACGTGATGCTGCTGAACGACGGGTACGTGATGTATCACGGTCCTCGCAGTGAGGCGTTGGGGTACTTCGAGGGTCTGGGTTTCAAGTGTCCTCAGAGTCGCGACGTGGCGGACTTTTTGATCGATCTGGGCACGAACAAACAGCATCAGTATGAAGTGGGCGTGAATGCTCCATCTAGCGCAAGCGAGTTTGGAGAAATGTTTGAGAAGTCTGCTATCCGCGAGAAGATGCTGCGTGGACTGGATACGCCGGTAGATCCCTCGCTTCTCGCTCACAAGGACAAGTTTATGGATCCTTGCCCAGAGTTCCAGCAGAATTTCTGGGATGGCACGCTTACGCTCATCCGCCGTCAAATGACGGTAACTCTGCGTAATACGGCGTTGCTGAAGAGCCGATTCCTGATGTCTATCCTGTTGGGGCTGCTAAATGGGAGCACTTTTTACCAATTTGATGAGGCGGATGCTCAGGTGGTAATTGGTATGGTCTACGTGGCAATCAACTTTGTGACGGTCGGCCAATCTGCACAGATGCCTATATTCATGAACCTTCGCGACGTGTTTAACAAGCAACGTGGGGCTAACTTCTTTCGGACTTCATCCTTTGTGCTGGCGACTTCGGTGAGCCAAATCCCGTTGGCGGTGATGGAAACGTTGATCTTCGGCTCTATCATCTACTGGATGTGTGGATTCGTATCAACGGCTGCGGGTTACCTTTTGTTCGAGCTGGTGTCATTTCTGACAAGCATGATGTTCGCTGCTTGGTTTTTCTTTCTCGCTGCCGTGTTACCGGATATGAATGTGGCAGGGCCACTTAGCCAGCTCTCGCTTTTCTTCACGACTTTGTTTTGTGGATTTGTGATCACAAGGGGGCAGATGCCAGACTATTTGATCTGGATGTACTGGATCAGTCCGCAAGCTTGGAGTCTTCGAGCAGCAGCAGTGACCCAGTATACAGATTCCAGTTTTGATGTCTGCGTTTATGAAGGTGTCGACTATTGTGAGACCTACGGCATGACGATGAGTGAGTACTCGCTGAGTTCGTTTGACGTTCCGACCCAGCGAATATGGTTGTGGCTGGGTATCACGTATATGTGTGGTATGTACATCATCTTGATGGCGAGCGCATGGTTCATTCTCGAGTACAGGCGCACTGCAGAGCCTGTCAATGTGTCCTTAAGCGCGAGCAAGAACCACGAGCCGGCAGCACCAGTTCCCGAGAATTATGCGCTCATGGTTACGCCGAGGGCAGCAGGAGGTGATAAGTCCGGTGACAGCGATACCTCGATCGCGATCACCCAACGTACCGATAAATGCTTCATGCCCGTCACCTTGGCTTTCAAAGACCTGTGGTATTCCGTGCCAGACCCCACCAACAAGAAA
>JAHWLE010001590.1:0-10305 GCA_024679135.1 Phytophthora foliorum | reverse complement strand
TTCGGCGGCCTCGAGCGGCAGCGCGTTCCCATGTTGAAGCTGCCTCTGCACCTGAATCTCCAGCAGCAGCCGCTCCAGGTCCTCGCCTTCGGTCACGCCGCGCGTCCACTTAAGTGCGAAGCGGCGGCCGTCGCGCTGCACCTCGTACACGTGGGCGAATCCGCCCTCTCCCAGCGGACGCAGCACCTCGTACAGCCTGCCGTTCACGCGCACAAGCGAGTTCCCCATGACACAAAAAAAAAAAACGTAATTGGGCGTCCTTTCGGTAGTCGCAAATAGGTCGCTCGCAAATTTTGTGCTTTTGTGGACGGTTAGCCGCGGACTATTTCTTGAGGAACATGACGAGGTGCGTATAGTAGCAGGCTGCGCGGTGGAGGCTCTGGGCTGACGCTCGCTGCGTGTAGTGTCGCGTCGTACGCTGTGCTGAATGCTGTAGCAAGCGACAAGCTGGGGCACGTGCTGGCTCGCGTGCTGGAGAAGATGGCGGCCAATGTATCACAACTTTGTGACGATGCTCGGGGATCCTGCTGTGTGTAGCTCACTTGCTACTTTGATCCAATGCAGGAGCGGCAGGTGTTCACTGCCAGTGAAAAGGACCAATTGCAGTCGATGCTGGGGTTGTCGGGCGAGCAGATTGACGCCGTGGTCGACGTCACCAGAGAAATCTTCCAGGACGCCGCCACGTTCGGACACATCGATCGCAACCTGCTGACGGCGCGTGGAGTGGACGACGCCGTGCTGCACACAGTGGACAAGATGTGGAGGAAGAAAGGTCGACAGGTTGCAGCCTCCCACGCTGTGGAGACGCCGTCGCTCGCGCTGCAGAAGACCAACTGGCGCCTACACCTCGAGATGGGGGACAGCAAACGCAGCGGACAGTCGCAGCCGACGGCCATTTTCCAACTGGACGTCGCGGACCAGAGCTCGTCCAAGAACGAGGTACGAGCGGAGTGCTCGAGTCGGGGAAGGGTTTTTGCAGTTAACACTTGAATCTGCTTGCAGATGGAGAGGCTGGATGTCGAGTTCTCGCACGCAGAACTGCGCTCGTTGTTTCTGCAGCTGAATGCTATTCAGGCGGAGCTGGACGCGCCGTCGACGCCGTCAGCAGCGTAGGTCTAGCGCTATCGCTTTGCCTCGTTGAGCAGTTTATATATGACACAAGGCGCTTTGCTTATCTGCAGACCCTCTCGGCTGTTGTCTGTTTTGACAAATCTCTCACGTCTATGAATGCTTTGCTCAGTCAAGAAAACGCCCCGATGCCGGCGAAAGTCGCTGATGAGTTCCCGCTGCTTACAGCTGTACAAGTTGTCTATCGAGAGTGCTTCCGTGCTGACCAAGGCGATTTTCCTCACGTGGCTCGACGTATCGATGCGTTTCTCGGAGATTTCGCCTCCAGTTGGACACTCGCCAGTGCTTACGAATGCACCGGAAGTCTTCGATTCCTCAAGCTGTTGGCTGTGCGAAAGCCAACGGACCGAGAACCAGATCCGCTGTATCAATTGTGGCAGTTTGACAAGGTCGCAACGTTGATGGCAGCTCGTGGGGACCTGGAATCGATGGAATGGCTAGCGGAGATCTACTTGCCAGGGGCCTCGCTGTCGGCGGGGGCAACCACTGCAGCTGGAAGTGGAGACCTTCAGATTCTCAGGTGGATGTTTCAAGAGTACAATGACAGAGTCCATTGGGGAGGATTGGAGTGGTGTGAAGCTTTGAGAGGAGATCACAAGGGGGTGGTTGACTGGCTGAGAGAAAACGTCGCGCTGCATTCAGACGCAGCTCCACGCGTGATGTTTGAGGCAGCGAGAGCGGGAAACTTAGGTGTGGTGCAGTGGTTACTTGATGAACACGAGTTGCCAGTATCTAGGGCGTTGAAGGCGGCTCAGGAAGGACATCAATGGCGACTTGTTCAATGGATCCTTGTTAACTATGATGTTGCTGATCGCGCAGTGGATGCAGACGCGGCTGCAAAAGACGGCGAGTTGGAATTCCTGCAATGGGCCTACGAGCATGCTTTGGTTGAGCTGGGTGGCTGTTCCCTCTTGAACGCAGTAGCTTTTAACGGGCATCTGGATGTATTGAAATGGTTGCATGACGGCCCCGCCAAAATCGAGATCGGCGCTTCCGTCTTCGCGCAGGCAGCGCGAGGTGGGCATTTGGAAATGGTGAAGTGGCTGCATTCACACCAGTGTCCAGCGACAGCTGCAGCCATGGATCACGCTGCTGAAGGAGGTTTTTTGGAGTTAGTGGAGTGGCTCAATACAAACCGGGATGAAGGCTGCACGTCCCGTGCAATGGATGGAGCAGCCCGCAATGGCCACCTAGAGGTTGTCGAGTGGCTTCATGACACTGGCAAGAAATTCTACTGTCCGTTCGTCATGGACAGTGCCGCAGCAAATGGCCACCTGGAGGTCGTTAAATGGTTACATGAACACCGCAGCGAGGGATGCACGGAAGATGCCATGAACTACGCGGCTCGACTTGGGCACTTGAATGTCGTCAAGTGGCTCCACAAACACCGTAGCGAAGGGTGCTCCGCCTTTGCGATGGATTGGGCTGCAGGCTATGGACACCTTGCTGTGGTGAAATGGCTCCACGCTCATCGGAGTGAAGGATGCACAACTTGGGCAATGGACAGCGCTGCACGTGAAGGACATTTGGACGTGGTGAAGTGGTTGCATCGCCATCGGCCGGAAGGCTGCACTACCGCTGCAATGAGTTCGGCTGCGGCGAGTGGCCACCTCGCCATTGTGCGCTGGTTTCAGGAAAATCGCTCAGAAGGGTGTACAAGCACTGCGATGGCTAGAGCACTTGCAGCAGGCCATTTTGACGTCGTGCTGTTTCTGCGTCAAGAGCGCTCGCTGAAGGTGAATTATGCTGCTGGCAACGTGATTGCGAGCCCATGTTTGGAAATGGTGCAGTGGCTGCTCGCTAACACCCCTGCAGAGCTCGAAGGCGTGTGGTTTAGAGTTTCTAGAGGAGATTGGCGCATGAACGAGTGGGCTCAACGCCACAGGCTGAGGCAAACGTACCAAGATGACAGGTACAGTGACTGGGTCTGGGAAGGGTAAACAAACGCATTGGCGTAATGGTCTCGAACTCATCGTAGGATCACTCATCGTAGGATCACCTTGAAGGTGTAGCGACCTCGGAAAGGGATTTGTATTCACTTCAACTTCGTCTCAGGTGTATGCTTCTCATCTACCTCACCAGTCTTCCACTCTTGCAGGAGTACCTGGCGAATAGCTCTCGGCGAGCCATTTTAGAGTCTTGATGTCACCTCGGTCAATTGCCAACGCCGCGACGTTGTTCACCATCCACATTCGGTAGCACGAAAGCGCTGCCTCCTTCGGTTCGCGTGCTGCAACGTACTGCATGCACCGCAGACTTCCCGTGCGTACATAAGCTTCAGCAAGAGGCCAAGCACGCGGAAGTTCACTCAGAAAATCGTCGATGCAACGCCAGACATGGGGCAGCTCCATGCCGTTCGCGTGAAGACGCTCTCGCACCACGAAGCGCACCACCGTCAGCAGCGTAGATGAATCGTTATCAGCATTCGTCTCGCAGGACATCTTGCGGTCGGTTCCCTGGCTCGGGCAGCAGTTGATGAGTGCATGCTGCCAACGCTGCGCTCGGTCGGTTTCTAGATACGTTACGGTCTCAGTTCTCATTTCGCTCGGGAAGGCGCAAGATGTCGCCAACTGCACCTGATGACGCTTTAACTTTGCTAACGACTGTGCGATTCGTGGTGCGTGAGCGTATTCATGCACGAGGCATCGAGCTTTCGCATGTGGCCCGAGCCATCGACGATTTCGTGAATGGACTTCCGCGAGAATGGGCACTCGACGAAGCGTACACGCGGACGGGTAGCCTTCAGTGCATGCAGTACTTGGCAGCGCACGCACCGACAACCTCATCGCAGTCTTTTTATCAAGCATGGGTTGTCAACAACGTTGCCGAGTTGAGTTTGAAGCGTGGAGATATCGACGTGCTGAAGTGGCTTGTTGAACAGTACGCGCCTGAGTATTCGATGACACGTGCTGCGGTAGTGGCGGCTGGAAAAGGACGGTTGGATGTGTTGGAATGGCTGTACAAAAGCCACTGTACCAGGGTCTGCTGGGGTGGGGCGGAGTGGTGTGAAGCTGTTCGCGGACGTCACAAGGATGTGGTGGAATGGCTGCGTTGTCATGTTAAACCCCACGATGAAGCAGCACCACAATTGCTACTGGATGCAGCGAGATCAGGAGATCAGGGCATCGTTCAATGGGTCTACGAGGAGTACGAGCTGCCCATTGAAAATGCATTGGTGGAAGCTCAAAAGCAACACCAGTGGAGTATTGTGAAGTGGATTCTGACAAACGCCGAGGTAGAAGACCCCGATATCGGCTGGGACGCTGTCGTCGAGGACGGTGATAGTTACTTTCTGCAGTGGTTGTACACCCACAATTTCGGTCGACCAACCCAACACACTCTTGAGGTTGCAGCTTTCAACGGGTGCTGGAGTATATTGAAATGGCTCCATGATGGCCCTACCAAACTTGAGCTGGCCCCCTCCGTTCTCAACGAGGCAGCCCGAGGTGGGCATTTGGACGTGGTAAAGTGGTTGCACGAGCGCCAATGCCCTGCAACAACCGCGGCAATGGACTATGCTGCTGAGAACGGGTTTCTCGGGATCGTACAATGGCTTTACGCTAACAGAAAGGAGGGCTGCAGCTCTCGCACGCTTGATCGCGCGGCTCGCAACGGACACCTAGACGTTGTCAAGTGGCTACACAATACCAACGAAAGCTTTTACTGTCCCGCAGCAATCAACCGTGCAGCCGAATTCGGCCACCTCGAGGTCGTGAAGTGGTTACACGCCAATCGAACGGAAGGCTGCAGCAGTGAAGCTTTGGACTGCGCGTGCCACCAAGGCCATCTAGACATAGCAAAATGGCTTCATACGAATCGAAGCGAGGGCTTCGGCAAGTGGACGATGGACTTGGCTGCTGCTTCGGGTCATCTCGACGTGGTCAAGTGGCTTCATCAAGAGCTTCAAAAGACTTGCACGACGTGGGCAATGGACAGCGCCGCGCGCCAGGGCTACCTGGACGTCGTGAAGTGGTTGCATTCGAACAGATCGGAAGGATGCACGGAAGAAGCGATGTCAGCAGCGGCTGCAAACGGGCACCTGCACGTTGTGCGGTGGCTGCAGAAAAACCGTTCCGAAGGCTGTATGCCCACCGCTTTGAACCATGCTATCGCAGGAGGGAACCTCGACGTCGCGATGTTTCTCCAACGTGAGCGCGGTTTAACGTGTTCATTCCGAACCGATGTAACTCTGCGAGGCCTTCGCTTGGAAATGGTGCAGTGGCTGCTTTCGACGTGCCGTGATCAGCTCGAGCGAGGCATCAGTTTTCAAGTTGCACGACAAGACTGGTACTTCAACGACTGGATGCGAAGGCAAAGCATGCAGATCGTCCAACAAGACGATAGGAAAGTTGTCTGGAAGTGGAGTCTTCGCCTATGATGCATGCCTGACACGAAGATGCCTTACGATTATGACCCTTCGTGCATCAATTATCCTTCCTTTACGTTTGCTGCGTTTATCACACATGTACAGATGCTTGGTGTCAAGTTGACATTGTCAACTGAGCAAGGGGGCAGCGACGACGTGCAACAAGAACCCGTAGATGAATGTGCAGAACGTAGTTTATTGTCCGTAAAACACTGACCTCCACGTCACTACATGGAAATACATGAAGTCAACCGTTGACTCATTGCTATCGTGACTGGTCCCCCCCCCCCCCCCCCCCCCCTGTCATGTTCGATGACCATTGTTCATTAAGCAACACGCACTACACGTAGACCAGCGCGTCCCCATAATACGCAATCTCGTATATGTCGTTGTCGCACCTCGATAAAGCCGCTCCGTTTGACGTCGGACGTATCCTGCAGAACTGCTCACAATCGCTTTCGCCTTCCCTTGACTCTGCTGGTCCGAAAATGGAGCTGCCCTCTGGACGCGATCCCATCGACGGCCCCGCGCTTTGGACGAGCGTAGCTGTCGTGTACCGCGAGTGCATATTGAAGCGCGGCGGGGAGCTGCCGCACGTCGCGCGGCGCATCGACGGGTTTCTGGATGATCGGACGTCTACTGGGTCGTTATCTGCGGTGTATGCGCGCACGGCGAGTCTTCATTGCATGCGGCTGCTCGCAGAGCGACGCCCTGCACTGGAGACGCTGCTTCGCGACTGGGAGTTTAACGATGTTGTAGCACAAGCAGCAAAGAGTGGAGACCTGTCAACGTTGAAGTGGTTAGCAGAGACCTACCTGCCGGGCGGACCGTTGTCTGCAGCGGGGAATGCTGCTGCTAGGAGTGGTGAGCTGCACACTCTCGAATGGCTGCACGAATTACACAAGGACAGAGTTCACTGGGGAGGTGCCGAGTGGTGTGAAGCGATTCGTGCGGGACAGACAGACGTGATCGAGTGGCTTCAGCGGCATGCTGTTCCAAACGAGGAGGCTGTCGGGAGACTGGTGTTCGACGCCGCGGACGCAGGGTATCTCGAGCTCGTGCAGTGGTTCCTTACTCAAGATGCTGGGGTCGGTGCTGCGTTGCGAGGTGCACACAAAGGTCATCAGTGGGGGATCGTGAAGTGGTTGGCAGAAAACTACAAAGCTGCGCCGTTAATTGACTGTGTTGATGCCGCTGCGAAGGATGGAGACCTGGAATTCCTGCAATGGTTACATGCTAATGAGCTGTCACATTCGTTCTCTGGTGCTGTACCAATTGCAGCCGCGAATGGACATCTAGAAGTGCTGAAGTGGCTTCACGAAGAGGTTGGAGAGCAAAAGCTGACGGCCGACTGCATCGACCAAGCAGCAAGTGGAGGACACCTCGATGTAGTTGAGTGGCTTGATGCGCACAATTGCCCCGCAACGATAACTGCCATGGATGGAGCTGCTACGTCAGGCTTCCTCGACGTGACGCAGTGGCTTCATATTCATCGAGAGGAAGGATGTTCGGTATCCGCCATGAACGGAGCGGCCGAAAATGGTCACCTAGACGTCGTTAAATGGCTGCACGCAACGCGTGGCGAAGGCTGCAGTGTGACTGCAATGGAGAAAGCGGCTGGAAATGGCCTCCTGGAAGTCGTTCAGTGGTTACACTGTCATCGAATCGAAGGATGCACCGAGAGAGCAATGAATTGGGCTGCGAAGGGTGGACACTCGGACGTCGTAAAGTGGCTTCACGAGTCTCGAACGGAGGGATGCACAACCGCTGCGATGAACTGGGCCGCGTATGGTGGACACTTCAACACGTTGGAGTGGCTCCATCGCAATCGCAGCGAAGGATGCACGTCGAAAGCGATTTGTTTAGCGGCAGCAGCAGGTCACTTAGCTGTTCTCAAGTGGCTCCATGCGATTAGAGGTGATGGTTTGACGTCTGATGCTGTTGATATGGCTGCGGCTGGGGGTCACTTACAAGTCCTGGAGTGGCTCTGTGCTAATGGGGCAGCAGCGTGCTCACCGAGCGCAATGAGAGATGCTGTTCTCGGAGGACACGTCGCGGTGATGTTGTTTCTGTACAATAACTACGGGCACGAGACGTGTGAGGAGGGCATTTGCTTACTGCATGACGACTGGGAGGACACTGAACTTCGCTTCGTCGGCATGGCTCAGTGGCTGCTCGAGATGTTCGGCGAGGAGCTGGAAGGGGTCACGTTCTCGGTTAATCGCAGCGATTGGGCTTCCAACAAGTGGATGAAGGACCACAATATGAGGCAGCTAGACGTCGAGGACGAAGTCATTTTCTGGGAGTGTGGCCTAGCGGACCCACAGCATGCAAATGATTCGTAGCATTCACTCGGATGTGATCGATGACATAATAAATATTTGCTTCGGAACGAAGACACAAGTTGTTGTTCATTGATGAAGATACAAGTTGAAGTGCATGTAACCGTTTCGATTCGTGGGCTAGCTTACCACGATAAACGATGTCATCAAAACCACACAAGGCATTTATGGGCAACGCCCCTAACAACTTCTCCTGCTTATTGCTTTCTCCGTTCCGCTACGTTGTGAGCAGCAGCCAAACGCATGTAGCACCTTGGATGGTCACGATGCACACAATAGCCCAAAGCATTGAAAGCCACAGAAAGCCGTGTCGTGCTCGACGCCACGGATACACTGTTGTGAAGGCAATCACTGGGAACACGTAGCAGATCACGAGGCAGCTTGTCGCCCCCATCAACGAAAACACGACCTCGATTCCCGAGACATTGAGTGCGATAATCTGCTGGCTACACAGGAGCGCCAACACAATGATCAGCCGGACAAGACTGGGGTAACCGCGCTGATCATCGCCGGTCTTCCTTTCACCTGGGTATTGGCCATACTCGATGTTGTACGACTGCTTTTGCTGGAATATCTGGCCCAGAAGCTCCTCAACAAGCGAACGCAGCGGAAGAAACAGCAATGGAAACGTGAAGAGCACGGTTAGGTAGGTTGCAACGAGCGGGATCTTCATGGCCGAGTCACTTTGCAGATTCAGTAGGATGTTGCCGTCGATATTGTCGCCGTAGAGATCAAATGCTGCACAAGCAAGCACACCGTAGAGCACGGTACAGATAAACGTAGCTCCGAAGATGCACTTCATCATTCGCGAGCGTGTAGCCAGCAGTGGTGGAGCAGTCACGAACGTCGTGAAGTTCCTCATCGCTCCTCCTCTGCTTACGTTGCTGCCACCGTTGGCTTTCAGAAGCTGCACGAACAGCGGCAGCAAGTTGAGTGTCATCATGAAGGCAAAGTTGTAGATGGAGATCGATTGAGCCAGACGAGTGAAGCTGTTGCCTGGAAGAGTTGCGGCCTCTGTGATTGTATCCGCTATAGCGGTGGTCATCGACACGTCAACCTCGCCGAGACTTCCGCTGCTGGTGTTGTACATTTCTCTCACCTCGCTCGAGTTGTTAGCTAAAGCTTCGACAGTGGAAGGTTGGTATCCCTCAATTGAGCGGTAGACAACCGCACCGACGAGGTAGATGGAAAGCACGAAGCTCACGTAGTTCGTAGGCTGAAGCGCCGACAGCTTGCGAAGCATACACAAAGGCAACAGCACCACTACCAGTAGCACCCACATGACGAGCTGCTTTACGTGCTCTTGCTCGCTATCCGACAACTCGCTCACTCCGTCGTACACGAGCCCAACAACAAAGGGCGTGAGGTCTCGGACGATCTGAATGTTGCCCACGCAGCCGCCGTAGACGCCACTCGCCATGATGAGCGACACGGCGTAGCCCAGGACCGGTCCTCCCGCACGACGTGCCAGCGCTTGGAAGCCCACGAACTTGCTGCCGGCCCCCAGTGCGTGCGCTTCAAACTCGGCCCTCGCTGCCGCCTGCACGTGGGCGTGAAGCAACGCGTTGGCCGTGCAAGACATCGCCAACCCCACAAAGGCGATACCCGCGAGCGCCTGCCACCTGGGCACCAGCACCAGCGTGTAGGGCACCGACAGCATCCCCGCGCCGATGATGGACATCATGAAGCCCATGTACACGTGCATGGCCCCGACTTTCAGCGACTTGTTCGGCTCGAGCTTCACGTGGCGTCTGCTTGAATTGGCGTCGGGCAGTCGCGGAGGCAGCGAACGAGTGCTCGAGGCTGGCGAGAGGATCGGAGAGGCCAACATGCTCTTCTCGTCGTGTTGGAGAATGGAGTGGACCAGCCATCGACCAGAGTCTCGACGCTTCATTGTAGCTGCCAGAGCAGCTTGCCGCATCTCGGGGTCTCTCTTTTTTTCCAGGCCACAAAGTATTTTGCTGGCAGCAGCAACGGTCCACTTCAAGTTCGATGTCCTAATGTCCTCCATATTGTCCTCCGTCAGATCAGAAACAGTCCAGATCAGATCAGATGCGCGTGTCCAGAATGATTTTCTGTGACGCGCGCAAAGTCGTGAATGATGGTCTGTCTCCGATTGGCAGCAGTCTCCTTGTCATTCGTGAATTTGCCTCGTCGGGCGCAAGTCGACTGTAAAGAGCCGAAGACAATGGCGAGCACTTGTCCGTGGGGCGCGCCGTCCACCGAGCCTGCGAAGCCGCAGCCGAGCATGCAGGACCTGATGGACGAGGCATTGGCGCTCAGCCTCTACGAGGAGGAGGTCACTGCCCTCCAGCGGGAGATCAACCCCGAGTATCAGAGCAGCGTCTTCACCAACCTGCAGCGCAGCAAAGAGCGCCGCGAGGAGGACCGCAGCAAGGAGCTCCTGAATGCGGACAGCCTCGACTTCGGGGCGGAGGCCTCGGGCGAGGGCGTCATGGCCGCATCCGT
>JAHWLE010001589.1:0-10308 GCA_024679135.1 Phytophthora foliorum | reverse complement strand
AACCGCGGCCGCAGCAACAGCAGGAGCAAGTCCCGCAGCAACAGCCGCAGCCGCGCGTCCAAGAAGCGCAGCCGCAGCAAGAGCGAGGCCGAGGCCGACAAGAAGCTCAAGCGCAGCCACTCGGCGGACAAGGAGCCGGAGAAGGAGAAGGACGACGACCAGAAGGAGGACGGTAAGCCGCAGGAAGCCTCTGCTACTGAGACTGCTAGTGCTAGTGAGAAGGACGAGGCCCCCAAGGAGGCGGAGGAAGCGGCGGCCGAGCAGAAGGACGCGGCCATGGAGGACGCAGCTGTCAAGCAGGAGGACACGCCCACGGAAGAGGAGGCCCCCAAGGAGAAGGAGACGGAACCGACGGAGGTGGCGGACAAGGAGGAGGACGTCAAGGACGAGTAGAGCAGCTCGGCGGACAAGCTGCAGACGCGGATGAGAGAGCACGCCAGCGCACTTTGAGAACAGACCGAGGGACGAACACTCGCCGCAGAGCAGCCTGACCGGCTGGACTGGCCCTGGCGTGCGTGAGTCTGGTTGCTCCTACGATGGTGTTCTCTTACCGTGTGCCTTGTGTGCCCCCTGTTCTTGTTTGTTGGTGCCGGAGACCAATTGCATATTTGATTTTGATTTCTCTTCATTGTTCGACTGGATGGCGGCCTGGATCCGGGGAGATGGCGTCTTCGTCGCGCGTTTGGACTGACACCTGATGGCTCGTGAGGACGGCGGGGACAGCGGACGACGGCTGCAGCGGTGCGGATGCGTGAAGGCGAAAGAGAAAACTACAAGTAGGTAAGAGAAGATAAACAGGCTTAGGGTGGGGAGACGTCGTAGTGTTGGAGCTTGATGTTCCCCTCGCAGCAGTATGAGAATCAAATTCGTTTGCTCACTAGCACCTTGCGCTTCTGCTGTGAAGCAGCTACCTGTAGTCGTTTTGCAAGCGTTTTCAGTCGCGTCCGAGCACAACGGGTAGTTGAATCGGTGACTTCGAGCGCGCCACCTCCACGAGACCCTCGCCGTTGTACGACAGTGATGGCAGAACTTCGCAGTTTGCACCAGGCGCGCTGTCTGCGAAGGTTGCACCAGCTTCCAATAACCAGCGCTTGCACTGCTCAGAAATGAGTTGACGCGCCGTGTCTGGAGAGTCCGAGGCAGCTCCTGGTGCGTTCTTCACCGGAGCAAATTCGTCTTCTCGTGCCACACCCAGCACCTTCATGCTTTTCGAAAGCGGGAACACGTCGAAGATGAAGGTCTCAAGCTTGATACCCGTGTTGCTTGTTGGCGTGATCGTCGCCGTGCCCTCGTCATTCACGTACGGGATCTTCTTCTTGGCCACGTGATACTCGGCGTCGCTCTGGTTGCAGCAGCGCTGAAGGAAGTCCAGGCGGAAGAAGTGGTTGCAAATGTTGGCAGCTCCGAAGCTAAGCTTGCCGGTGGATGGATCCACTTGCTCCGACGCAGCTCGATCAAGCTCCGAATACTCCACCACGCAGTATGCTCCATTGCGCTTCGCCACCACACCCACACTCTCGTCAGGACGAGTCTTCCAAACCACCTTGTTCGCGCAGTCGGCATCTTGGTCTACACAGTAGCCAATGAACACCGGGTCCGCTACCTTGCAGAGTACGTTGTCAACTGAAAACGCGTGCAAATACTGCACGTTGCGTGTACTCAAAAGATCAAGCAGTCCGTTGCGCTTCAGGGCCGGGTAAATGCCTCCGTTGCCGTCCGAGGCACGCGCGAGTTGACTTGACGTCTCGAGAATGAACCTGCCGCTCTCAGTAAAACAGGGTAGCGTTCCTTGGCAGAAGAAGTGAATCTGTTCCCTTGAGAGCCCGAAGAACCCGTTCTCCCGAAAGAAGGACACTGTGGCTTCGTGATTCACTTCGCTAGTCATAACGAGCAACGGAATCTTCGGTGCATCGGCCAGCTTAAAGTGGGTCTGAGCCAGCTCCTGTACCTTCAGAACTCGCAGCGCAAAAATCTCGAAGAGAGACTTGCCCGAGGGTAAGCCGATATTGTACATACCCTTAGGACCAGCAAAGCCCAAACGCGTGCCTTGGCCACCACTTAGCACCAGAGCTCCTACCATGCCTTTTGACACTGCCTCAAGACCCAGATCGAGCCACTTCGCCTTCAATTCGGGATCAGTCTCACTCAGTTGGTGCACCACTCCATCATCCAGCGGTGTTATCTCATCAGCAGCTCCTGACACCACGCTGGTAGCCTTAGTCGATCGTCCAAACAGACCAGCAATCTGCGATGGGTCATATTGTCGAAGACTTTCAACCAGCTCACACGCATCCTGAACTGTGACCTTACCAGCATCGACGAAACGGAAAACGTGACTCTGACCCGCATCATTAAATGTGCGACGGATGGACGCAGGAATGGAGTTAGCGTTAGCCATGAGTTTGGCACTCTCAAGTCGAATGATCTCGCGTGGAAGACCCTCCATCAATGACTTGACTCGCGCTTCCAGCCCTTCACCGTTGTACGACACCAGGGGCGAAATCTCAATGCACTGAGCTTTGTCCAGCTTCTCCTGCACAAAGCTTTCGATCGCGTCAGCACCCTTTGAAATTGAGGTAGCTGCGGCAAGGAGCCAAGCCTTTCCTTCGTCTTGCATCATGCGACGCGCACTGTCAGGCGAATCGGTAGGTTTACCAGGAGGATTCTTCACCGGTGCAAACTCGGTCTCGCGAGGAACAGAGAGCACTGCCATCCGGGACGATAGAGGGAACACATCAAAGATGAAAGATTCCAGCTTTATGCCCGAGTTGCTGGTCGGCGTGTAGGTAGCGCCCATGTCGTCCGCCATGGGTATTTTCTTGTGCGCTACGTGATACGCAAGACTCAAGTTCGGCAGCACAACGTTCACCAAGAAATCGCTACATAACAAAAACAACAAGCGCGATGTTAGGCCTGACATAATAGCGATGAAGCACCGCAGCGAAAGGATCCACGTACATCGTGTAGAAGTGGTTACAGATGTTGGCAGCTCCGAAAACCAACTTGCCCGTACGCGCGTCCACGCGCTCAGCCATCTCGCGGTCGATCTCCGAGTACTCAATGACGCAAAAGCGATCGTTCCTTTTAGCCACAACACCAACACAGTCGTCGGGACTCGCCTTCCAAACGACCTTGTTGCCACAATCCGCTTGCTTGTCGATGCAGTATCCAATAAACGTCGGATCGGCCGCTTTGCAAAGCGAATTGTCCACAGAAAACACATGCAGGTACTTGACGCCGCGCGTCTGCAGCTGGGCGAGTGCTCCACTCGACTCCATCGCCTTGTAAATTCCCCCATTTCCATCTGACGCCGTCGCCAGCTTGTGTCCACTCTCCAAAATCAGCTTTCCATCCGTAGTGAAGCATGGCAGCGTACCTTGCGGGAAGAAGAACATCTGCGACTCCTTCAGCCCGAAAAACTCGTGCTGTCTGAAAAACTCCACGGTCGTCTCGTGGTTCATTTTGCTCGTCATGACGTAGAACGGAACCTGAATCTCTTCTCGTAGACGACTAGGGAACTTGTCCGCCGCGAGACCTTCGAGTGCCAAGAGCCTCTCAGCAAACAACTGGAACAGACTCTTCTCCGACGGGAGACCAATGTTGTACATGCCTTTGGGGCCTGCAAAGCCTAACCGGGTACCTTGTCCTCCACTGAGCACCAAGGCACAGACCTGACCCTGACTAATAGCCTCAAGGCCGCGATAGACCCAACGCTGCTTGTCTTCAGGCGAGCATTGCTCCAGCAGGTCATAGCTCTCCAGAGGCTCAATGGTTCCGGTTTCCACGGTCTCCGCTTGGGTCGAAGCTTGGAAAATAGACTGTAGCAGCTCCAGATCGAGCGCTTCAAGCTGCAACCTCGTAAAAACAACAATACATCAGCGATTATCTATAGATTTTTGCAATAAAAAGCTTTTACCTCGTTCACGAGCTCTTGCGCCTCGGAAGTCGAGAGTTTTTCGGCGTCATCGAACTGCGTATTAGGACGAAAATTAGATGGGTACATGGAGGATGGATACACGCGCTTCGTGCCTTGAGGACGTGGCCTTGGCCAGCCGCGCGGAGCTTGCGGGCCAGCTCCTCCGGGACGCGCGGCATAACAAGGCGATGATTTGAATTTTGGCTCACTTACAATCGCTACACGTACTGGAAAGTTTGCACCACTACTGAATCAGTCGTCATGTCGGTTGTAAGTCGAATCGAAGAATGGGCCATGCTTGTGGTTCACGGTTTGGATCTGTGGATTTCTCGCTGGGAGTTTACTACGCACCACACTTCAGTATGTGGATTTGCAATCTGGAATTTCATGCAAATACCTTTGGGTACTCGTGAAGCATTTCATCAAACATTTTTTTTCTTGTTCCTGTCAGAGTCGCTCCACTGTGCAAAATCAATGAAACTCCACTTGGACAGACATTCATGGTGCCAGATCCGTCGACATGCGCGCTGAAGACGATCAGACACCTTTCGCAGCGCTGTCAGCAGATATACATGAAATAGCCCTCCGGGTTTAGAAAAGCTAAGATAAACGCAGTAAAAATGAGATGTCAGGATGCAACCAGAGAGATAGTGTTTGTCATTGTCCGCTAACAAATTTTCTTCGGCTTCGCCCAGGTTCGCCACTCTTGCCATCGACTTTCTACAACCTGGCCTGGACACTCTGAAGTCTAACAAGTATTGTGCAACAACATAAGTCGAAACCCAGTTAGCACGGCAAAACCAACTCGGTCGACCAACAGCCACCACAACGGAGGCAGTCGACAGCATCATGCTTGATACTTGCTTACTGTTGCAGCAACTTTTCAAGCCGAAGTTTCGTGATCTTGCTTTGCTCTGCTGCAGCAATAGACAGCTCGACTTCAGGGCTGTTGTCCATGCGGGACTCCAGAATACGCAACATCTCAGGAGCAGACTTCCCCGTCGCGCACACAATGTAAATGTACCTGCGACATCAGCAACCCCGTTAAAACCAAATCACATACAACCAGGATACAATGGTACTTGCGCACACGCACCCAAACTTCTTGTGGTACGCATCGTTGAGCTCTTCAAGTCGGTCCAAAACAGCTTCATCCGCGTTCTTCGTCGCCTACATCATACACCGCACAATCCGTTAGCCTCAGGATCTTCTCAGCATTTTCAGCTAAGCCAAATAAGGACTAACTGCAGCAACCTTTTGCTCCTGGGCTTCCCACTCCTTGATGGGTTTCTTGGCTCTCCCAATCTGCCAAATTCCAGTCGACAACGTCAATACCGCCAAAGCACCTCACCACGTACCTTGTTGCAATCAACGACAACAAACGGACCTTCGGGTGCGCTGCAAACGCCTCGAGCCAATCTTCTCGCGCCAAAATGGCGTCCACCTCATCGGCCGCTTGGAAGAGCTCCTCCAAATTCGTAACGGGGAATTTCTTGAGCATTTCGGCCGCCCACCGCGTCGACCCACAACAATGTTGCAGTTTCCGACGGAAAGATGAGTCCTTCTTATCGGCCTCGGGGGCACTCGCAGCGGCGTTGAGCACGGAGAGGTCCATGAGGGTGTTCTCAGAAATGAATGATGAATAAAACTGAGACCGAAATGCTGAGGTAGATTACCTATCGGATATGACGGGGGTTGATGCATAAAATAACATTATTTTTTTTTGCTTACGTAACCTTTTCCTCCGTCTTATTCGAGTTTCTTGTCTTTCGGGACGGAGTACCCCGTGCTGGGTGGCTCGAGATAGGTTCCGCCAAGACGGTCCCAAATTGTAAAATATTGCCCGAAGTTAAATCGCGACAAATAGTGGTGTGTAGAATGATGGAGCGCCCCGTTCACAATTTTGTTGTGCGAGAGGTAGAAGCCGTCGTGGATGCTGATGGTCCAGAAGTTGACGGCCACGAACAGCGCAAGGAAGAGGCCGCGGTGGATGGGGAATAGCATGATGTAAAAATGGTAGGGCAAACTCTGGATGAAGCCGTCCACCGGGTGGAACGCGTGTGACGAGAACGGCGAGCAGATAATCCACTTGTGGTGCGGCTTGTGCAGCGTCGCGTACACGAGCGGGTGGTGCAGCCAGCGGTGGAACCAGTAGATCAACATATCGGAGAACATGACGAAGTAGAACACGCTCAAGGCCTCGAACGTGTAGCCGTACTTGCCGAACTCTGAGTACGTTTTGGAGTACCCGCGCACGTCGGCGAGGAACCACGGGAGCGTGAGTAGCACCATCACGGGGATCGATTTCAATGAAGCGGAGATTTCGCTGCGTACTTGGTTTTTCAAGAACTTGGGGTGGTTCATCAACTCCTTGTCAAACAGGAACTCGTACGCGAATCCGGCGCCCGTGAGATACAGGAGATACCCGCCGACCAGCGTAAGTCCCGTGATGGACGCAACTTGGCGAGGGATGAAGTCTCGAGGCATGTCAGTGGGGTACAGTGCATCCAGCGCGTACTCGTCGGCATACTCCATGATGAGGTCCATGATCGGATAGGTGTTCCAAGTCCGGGAGAAAATCCAAAATGACAAAGCGACCGAGGCCGGCACTGCTTCGCTCATGCGTCCGTAGCCTCACATCGAGTGAACAGGCAGCTACTGGGCGGACACACCTCCAGATTCACGCTTACGCTGAAAACGGCGAGCCCTGATTACAGCGTGCGATGCTCTAATTTGCCCATTTACGGTACACTCGAATTTTGGTATTCGCCAAATCTCCGAAGGAACCTATTGCACTGCTATAATACCTGACAGTTACTTCAATGCTCGGAATGGCTGTACATCAAGTTCCAACGTGACAAAAAGTTCCGCTTGTCATGTCCAATTACTAAAATGAACGGTCGGGTCAATTGTGCAAAATCGAAGAGCAAGGTGGAGTTCGAGATGGTGGCGCGTTAGCGACTTGACCGAGCGCCCAGATTTTTATCGCAAGCTTGCCTGCAAATGATGTACGAATTATTGTTTGTCTGGGATGCCCAACATTTGTGTATGAGCGAGCGTACAAATGAACAACGGTGAACGCGCTTAATAATCGGCAAGAGCAGTTGGCACTTGCTACGATAATGAACGGTAGTACCGTAGTTGCAAGTGCAAACACTACGCTCACCGCAAAAGTGGCCATGATTGCGCTAATGACTAGTGGAACGCTGTGCCTGGATTGCATCACCATACTTACTGGCAGTCTAAAACGGAACAAATGCTCGAGCGAAGAGGTTGCCGGGGCTTCCGTCGTCAAGTAATTTGACCAAATCGACAATCAGAAAGATGAAAAGCCAACGTAGTATTACGCACGGGGCACCTTCGCCTTCTCCAACGACTGACGACGATGTACGAGCAAGGAATCATTTTTATGTTAGACAAGCAACAAGCTAGCTCCTTCGTTCCACTCGGTGGAACGACGCCAGCTCACCGTAATCGGCTAGAAAATATAAGCTCTTGAATTCGTTTCGGCACCGCCGATACACAATTCGCGCATGCAGACGCAGCCACTTTACATGTACGATAGAGGCTCGTACACGTGTGTCTTTTTGGCAGCTTCGTCGGCGCCCGTTAGATCCAGCTCGACGTTTACGCAGAACAGTGGGCTGTTGCTGTCGTCGTCGCTCGTCAGCAGGATTTCGTAGTTTCCAGCAGGAGCAATAATCGGCAGGTTCACGTCCACCTTCAGGTCCGAGAACTTGCCCTTCTTCATGGGGCAGGCAAACCCGTGCACGTCGATGTGGCCCAGGCCAAGCGGGAGGGGAACGTGCGTGTCGCCGCACAACTTGCCAGTGTGGCCGAACACCTGAGTGCCAGCCAGCTTCACTCCCAGCTTGAAGTTGGCCGAGTCGAAGTCCTGCTTCGAGTTACCGTTGCCGAAGAAGACCACCGGCTGGCCGCGCTGAGGCGACGCCGGGGTCACTTCCAGGTGGTCGAAGTCAATGATCGCGCTGCCAACATCACCACACTGCGTGATCTTGGCTGAAGAGAACAGATCAGCAAGGTTCTTGGGGCGGAAGTCGCGTGCATCTTCAGCCGGGAACGAGTCGACCGGCTCATCAGCAGGGACCGATCTCGGCTCCTTCACCACCTCGTCAGTCTTCTCATCCTTCGAAATCAGCGTCGCGAACGGGTAGCTGGGCACCGAGGCAATACCGCACTGGCCGGCGGGTCCGTTTTCCTCACGTGCGAGACGGATGTATCCGTGCTCTCCCCACGAAGGTCCCCACGAGTTCTTAACCTTCCAGAACTTCTGTCCGTTTTCGGCGCCGTACCCCACAGCCAGCACGCCGTGGTCGAGTCTCGTACCGCACGTCAAGTTGAACACGCCCGCCTTGTAGAACTGGAACGCCTTCTGGTCGGCCTCAATAGCCACCGACACGGGCTGCTGGGCCACGGCCACCTTGAGCGCATGCTCGTCCTGCGGGTTCACGTCCTGGAAGCCCGTGACCTTGACCACGTTCTCGCACTTGCGGCACACCTCCGCCTTGCCCTTGTACTCGTAGTCCTCTTCGCGGCAGAGGCCACCGTGGTCCTCAATCCACGCAAAGGCGTGGTCCATGAGGCCTCCGTTGCAGCCCATGTCGCCATTATGGTCGCAGTCCACGAGCTCCTGCTCCGAGAGGCTCGGCAGCTTGCCGCTCGACACAAACGTCGCGCCTTCGACGGCGCCCGTGGTGGAGAAGGCCCAGCACGAGCCGCACATGCCCTGATTCTTGACAGGCGTGACGCCGCCCTTGTCCTGCCAGTCCACGGCGTCGGGCACCTCCACGTCGCTCCAGAGGCCGTCCACGCGGGACGCCAGCCGCTGCTCCAGGTACCCGTCGGGCATGACAAAGCCCGTCATCTTGAACTTGAACTCGTCGAACGACAGGTGGGAGAACTCGTTGTGGCCCAGCATGACGCCCGTCCAGGCGTTCTCGGTGTTGTGCTCGAAGATGTACATGTCGTTGGCGATGTAGTTCTCCAGGCGGCGCGCGAACTCGAGCGCGTCCGAGAACGACACGCTGTGGGTCTGCATCCAGGCCGAGAACTCGTGCTCGTACTCGAGGGGGGACTTGAGGGCGTCGCCCAGCGCCAGGCTGGCGAACAGGAGCGCGCCGGGGAGGACGCGCATGGCCGAAATGCGAAGGCTTCTTTTCTTCTTGGGGGCGGAATTGGATGTGAGAGAAGGCGGCGGTTGAAGCGGCTTTCCTCTCGGCCTTTGTATGGGAAGATCGGGGGGAATCAGGGACCAACATTCATGTGCCAGCGACCAACGAGAGCACGGAATCAGATTGGATTTGGACCAATGGGAGCGACGTTAAATGGGAGAACGCACCTGCGACTTCAAGCTCTGCTGCAAAGCTCTTCGCCTGGCGTGCGTTCTTCCTGGCGAGCGAGTGGCGCTCGCCTTCGCGGAGTGCAGCGTCAAGAGGAGTCGAGTCCGTCTGACAGAGCTTGCTCGCAGCGATCAGAGCCTGCTACGTGCTGCCGTAGCTCAAGTCGGATATTTTCAACTGATACACGGCATCTTTGTGGAGAAACACTAAGGCGGGAACGAGCTCGTTCGGTGCTGTGCATCCATCATTCAGTCCACACGGGGACTGCTCCGTGGTCGAGCATCATGCTACCAATCTCCAGATAGTAGTGTCTGCAGTGTTTCAGTCGCACCTCGACACAGTGTCGGGATACTGGACACAGCCACGCTCGATCCTTAGGTGCATAAGACAGCGCACCGCCTAGCCTTGACTCCGAAGAGAAAAACGTGCTCTCTGAGCGCTCCTTGTGTGCCTTCATGACTCCCAGCGTTTGCGCCAAGAGTTCTCACCATTGTAGGGCTGCAGCTTGTCGGGAGTCGCCCATATTGATGCTCAGTGCTGCTCTGCTCTTGCGTGAAAACTACGGTATGAACAGGTTGTGGACCCTTGCCCTGCCATCTCGGATTGCAGATAACGCGCGGCCCTGCTGCGAGCGCCATTACGCTCACCTTCCATCACTGACCTGCACTTCTTCGGCGGTCGCAGCCGTTATGTCGCTTCACCCGCGAACAGTCAGCTCCGATTTAAAGGCTTCTCTGTCGTGTGTATACGGGTCTCTACCCTTGTCATTTGTATGCGAGACAATCATCATCTCTCATTAGGCCAGTATTTACGCTAAAACTGCGTGGCCGCCGCCCGACTTCAACGACACATCTTTTCATCCAATCCCCGTACCAGAAGATCTATTTCGCGCGCCCGCATTGGCCGAAAGTCCCGACTCAGACCTCTTCCAGTTTCGGATTATCAGACTGGGCTTCAGGAGCTCCTCGCCCGTCATGGCCGTCACCGCCCAGCGCCTGCCGCGGCCGCTGCAGCTCGCCATCGTAGACGCCG
>JAHWLE010001588.1:0-10309 GCA_024679135.1 Phytophthora foliorum | reverse complement strand
GCAGATCCGAGCCGCAGATACCGCAGTGCGAGATCTTGATCTCGACGTCTTCAGGACCCAGCGGACGTGACGTGTACTGCCAGGGCTTGACCTCCTCGTCCTTGCCAAAGGAAGCGTAGGCGTTGATCGTTCTCGGGGCGGTGGACATCGTTGCTGTTGTCTGCTGCTGCGAAGTTGGTGGCAAATTGCAAAGTGAGCTTTGATGTGGTGCTCAAAGTCACAGCTCATGGTGGCTGCTTGCTTGCGCATGGCACCTTGCTTTACTAATCGGGATGACGTGGACAGAGAAGTTGATCCAATCCACTTGGATGGTGTTCAGGCAGATGAATGGCCAGAGGCAGTTCTCTCGAACGTGACCGTCCAAAACCAGCAGCGTTCCGCGACAAGCTGGAAGTTGGCAGTGCATGCTCTCTGAGAAGTATTGTTGGCTGTCGCAATGCATTTCGTGCTGTTAACGACTTGGATGATGAAGTCCGTTGTCATCAGGAAAAACGTCAGCGAAGTCAAACGATATGCGCTATCTGTTAAAAGTTGGCTGGGTCGGCACGAGAAATATGTCACGGGCAGGAGAAGTGAGTTGTGTGACACAAGTCACTTCTCTTGCTTTCGAGAAGGCAGGACACACAACTCTGTGCAGTGCAACTTCAGCCTTCAGCTGAATGAGTCACCTAAGGATTTGCTGGTGACGCGTCCGAGATGACATCGCACATTGTGTGAACTTGCACGCAAGCACTACACAACTGTAAAAACCAAGGCACTCGTACCAGCTAAGCGTACAAGGAAGAATGCAACGCTAGGAACGCAGTGTTGAGTTGAAAGCGACTTACGTGCGCTCATCTAGTCATCTCGTTGGATCTATACATTTAATTCTCGAGCACAACACGGTAGCGGACTTTGCCTTCGCGCAGCATCTGGATGCCTTCGTTGGCCTTGCTCATTGGCATCTTCTGAATAACAGGTCGCACGTTCTTCTCGGCTGCGAGCGCGAGCATGTCCTTGACGTCCTGGATGCTGCCGATGTGGCTGCCCACAAACTTGGCGCCCTTCATGACCACCTGAGCGGGCTTGAACTTGACCTCGTCGTTGGGCAGACCGACCATGATGCACGTGCCGCGCGACGCGAGGAAGCTCAGGAACAACTGGTACGGCATGCCGTCGGCATCGGCCGTCACGAGCAGGATGTCCACGGATCCCTCCGCCGCTTTGGCCTGCTCGGGGTCCGAGTAGTTGACGAACTCGTCGGCGCCCAAAGAGCGCACCTCCGCTTCCTTGTTCGCCGAGCGCGAGAAGGCCACCACAGCGTCGGCGCCCATGGCCTTGGCGAACTGAATAGCAATGTGGCCGAGTCCACCAATGCCCACAATCCCCACGCGGTCACCGGGCTTCACACCCGCCTCCTTGAACGGGGTGAACACGGTCGTGCCGGCGCACAGCAGCGGAGCCGCGGCATCCGATGGGATGCTGTCCGGGATCTTGAACGCGTAGGCGCTCAGCACGCGCACGTACTCGGCGTAGCCGCCGTACGTCTTGCTACCGTCTTCGTACCTGGAGTTGTACGTGCTCACAATGCCGTGGCAGTAGGCGTCGGCGCCCTTGGCGCAGTCCTTACACGGAGCGCTGGGGTCCTTGTTCAAACAGGCCCAGACCTGCGCGCCGACACCCACGCGGTCGCCAACCTTGAGGTCCTTCACCTCGGGACCGGCCTGGGTCACCTCGCCCACGATCTCGTGGCCCACCACACACGGGTACAGCGTGGGCTTCCAGCCGCTGTCGATCACGTGCAGGTCTGAGCCGCAAATGCCGCAGTGCGAGATTTTGATCTCCACGTCCTCGGCACCCAGCGGACGGGACTCGTACTCCCAGGGCTGGACAGACTCGCTCTTGCCGAAACAGGCAAGCGCCTTGATGGTGCGTGGGGCTGCCGACATGGTCGGTGGAGGTTCTGGCTGCTGCTTGGGGGTTTCACGCGAAATTCACTTGTGGCAGCACGACTGCAATTGAGCTCGTCGAGTGAAGCCATTTGTGCAATCCAAGCAGCCCCAAGTCGCGTGAGCAATGTAAACGGCTCCGAACTAGAATGTACCTGTATTCACAGGTGTATTCGATATTGCCGATTTTTTCATTTCAGAATGTTAATTCTTAAGTACGCGATTTAAAAGATATTTGTTTTCTTGTTGTTTGATGTATGGCACGGTACTTGCTTCAGAAAGTGACGCGATGCGACGCGATACCGAGCAATGAAATGGCTACACGAGTTGACCTGACCTGCTCCTTTGGCTGCTTGGCACGCTTCTTGTTTCATCTAGATTGGCCGCAGCAACGCAGACCGGAAAAGAAACACCAGATCGAATCCACAGGACTGAACGACTATTATAATAGCTTCGATACCAGGGATGAACAGGTCTGTCCATCTCCAACTTGCAGTCGATTTTGCTTTAAGGCAGAGCCGTTCGTTTGAGCAGTAGTATTTCGCCAGAAAGGTTGAGACACTGGTCTGCAATTGTATGTATATACCAGCGCGCTCTCAATCGTCGTGTTGCGCAAAATCCGTGGCGACCTCCTCGTGCACCTCGTAGTTCGGCTTTCCGATATACACGTACGTGAGGATCGCTATGATAACAGTCACCACGGTGGCGACAAGCGCCGGGTTCTGTCGAACACGCGCCACCAGCGCAGCGGCCTTGCTACTTTCTGCCGTCTCGGTTGCGTTGCTGCCGCCCAGCTTTGCGTACAACTTCCTCTCCAGCGCCTTCTGGTCGCGCTTCTTCTTCTTCAGCTGCACCAGCAACTGGCGCACCTTGGCGTTCTTCGGTTCAATCTCGAGCGCCTTGCGCAGGAACACACTGGCTTCGTTGAACTCGTTCTGATCCAGGGCGATCTGGCCCACCCGGTACATGGCCTTGACGTTCGTCGGGTCCAGCTGCAGCACCTCGAGACTCGACTGGCGCGCCTCCTTAAACTGCTTGAGCTTGTGCTGCACGTTGCCCACATTGTTTCCCAGCGCGATGAGCAGGTCTTTGCACTGCGCGGCGTCCTCCTCCGAGTGTTCCCAGGTCTCCAGCAGCTTGAGCGCGCGCTTGTAAAGCTTGGCTGCCTGCTCGTAGTTCTTCTCCTTGAAGTAGCGGTTGCCGCTCTCCTTCTTCTGTGTGGCCTCGACGATCAGCTCCTGGGAGCCCATTTCGGCCGTGATCTTCTTCCCCACGCGGCAGAGCTCCACCACGAGCTTCATCTCGGCTCCCGGGGCCACGTGCGGCTCCAGCCCCACGTCTCCGTAGGCGAACCGCGCGTCGCAGCGCACTTCACACACTTCTCCCACGTGCAGCATCTTGGCCACCAGCTCCAGCGCTGCGTCAGAGGCAGGAAAGCGGCTAAGTTCCCTCTGTTAGTGCAGCAAAAGTGTAGCAGAGCCCGTACCGGGCATCACTTCGCCGTCTCCGATGCGAAACTTGCGGGTCTCGTCCGCCGCCACCTTCTGCCCCGACTTGAGCACCCACGTCGAGTATTTGACGCCTACTTCCTCTCCGAATTCTGCAAGAGAGCTCCACGTGTCAATACTTGAGTAAAGTGGCGATATCTCGGTGGATACAATGCGGATGAAGATGGCGGCTGCACGAGCGCGTTACCTGCTTGGATGCCGTCCGTGTTCACCGTCAGCATCTTGCGGAAGATGCCTCCGCTGCCCAGGACATCGTCGAACCCCTCGCGCTCGGACTCACTGATCACCACCATTATTGCCAAATGACGACTGACGGCCGAAAGCTCAGGATGAGACATGTGGTTTTGATTACGGTTGGAAAAATCGGTGTTCCACATACAGTTTCTGTCATTAGAGTTGCCTTTTGATCATTGCACTAAGAGGCGGCCACTGTGTCCAGCTTCTGAGCATGCCGTTGAGGCTGCGGCTGCATAATCCTTCATTTGATTAGCTGCTATCGTCGGCGCAGCTTCCTTTCGTCACTTTGTTTGCGAATGCGCAGACTGTCTTAGTTACCACTGTAGCACCTTGGAGAATAGTTGCAAACTTAAGCTTGAGGAAAATCGCAACGAGCATATCCCAGGACCTCAAATAGGTCCACGACAAACGGATCAGGGAAATGAACAGGCAGCGCGGCACCTGGCAGCAAACCCACCAATAAACACGAGTCAAGCGTCAACAACGTTTGTGGGTCGACCACAGGCTCGGACGGGGAGTCTGTGCCTACGATGCTCAACCCTGCACAGCTTGTTGCTGGCGCCCACCAGGATCATCTCCACCGCCACGCAAAGGCTGTAGCGAACGCCCGGAAACGTGACCCATTCATTGGCCTTCCAGTCCAGTTGGTCAGGATGGCCACCCTAGCGGCTCGAAAATCCGATCTCTACCTTAAGGGTGTGCCAGTTCAGCCACTTATTCAGCCAGCCGGTAGAGCACCTCCCGCTCCACTCGAAGGGCCGAAACTTTCGTCAGGTTCGTATCGGAGAAGATGCTCTACATACGAGCGACCGTGTGCCCTCGGATATCTCCTGACGTTGCGGTCGTTCGAAACGAACTCGTGAAAAAGCGATGCCGAAGTGTTCATGCTCATACGACGGCAGCTCGACGATGACAATATCGCCATCGATTCACTCCATGTGAGTTGACTTCAACTCTTGACAGTCGCTCTCCACAAAGGCGTTCATTCTACTTCTGTTGCCATACTAAGGTGAATGGCTTGACCTGGTCCCAGTCAAGTGCCGTGATCTTCCTGCTGATCCTTTCGACACACGCTTGACCTCGTGGGGAGGTCGGCAAAACTAATTTGAAATCAATTATTATTGTATTGCCCCACTAACATAATTTATTTCATGACATACATGTATTGCAATGATTATTATTGGAGATCTAACGTTAGTTTATCAAAATATGTATCCCATACAAATAACAACATCAATGTTCCTGTCAACTATTTTTTACGGAAGTGTCTCGTATTGCAATGACTATTTCGCTCGAAAACGTTAGCAATACTACTCTGTTTCATATTACTTGTCCCCCTTCACTAAACTGCCTCGGAATTTGTCAATATTCATCGGATCCGGTCCTGATTGGCCTGTAAACAAAGCGCCCGCGTTGGCAATTCGCGAACAGACTTGAAATGATGCCATAGTTGCCGCTAGAGTGGGTTTTGTGGCAAAATCGCGGGGGGATGTCGCCCATCCTCTCGCACAACATCATTTCACAGTCAAGAAGCAGCCACGAAGAATCCTCAATGGAGATCAGCAAGCGCGAAAAAAGAGAGCTGACTCCACGAGAGCGACAACAAGCAATCCTCCATATATTGGCTCGATCCAATGTTGGCAAACCTCGTAGGAAGGAGGTGGGTCGGGAGGGAAGACCTCCTCTGAGCACTCCCGGCTTTGGTTGTCAAAGTGCCAAATCGGACTTGAATCCGTGAAACGACTTGTCTTGGGGAGTCGCAGTCGCCATTCCATTCCCGAAGCAGCTTCCTCCGCCTTTGCCATCTTCTCAGATGGATGGCAACTAGAGATCGCCCTCTTCCAGGCCAGATCCCCCACCTCGACGAGATCATTGAGGAATCTCCCAGACAGCGAAGCCCTTCCACGAGCGGCTCAACTAGCCCCGCCTATCGTCTCATCCCGAAACCCCCCGAGCCTCCAGTGTCGCCGAGGCTGCAGCTGATGGCCTCTCGCCCGCCTGCTCCTGTTGGGTCGCCTGAAAATGGTCAACTCCAAAGTGACGGCACGGCCACTTCTGTAGGTGAAAGCAAGGCAAGTCCATCAAGTGTACCAGGAACCGCCGACCCAGCAGCTTCCTCACCGTCGCCTCATCCTCCGTCATCGCAGCAACAAGGTCAGGGGCTCACCCCACGCAAAATGTCGACCCGAGTCAGGTCTCCCAGAAATGAAGTAGACCCCCGCACTGCTTCGGGTGCCATGAAACCACCAACGGATGCCTCTGCAGCTCCTGCTCAGCCGTATCGTCGACAAACAATGGCCATGGGCAGAAACAACAGTGGCTCGCGAGTTGGGTCCCGCATGTCGAGACAAATCGGGCCGTCCGGGTCCAATTCCGCTCTCCCAGAAGGAGAAGCTAACCCCTTGCAGCCTGTAACTAGTGCTAATGAAGACGAAGCGGGGGACTCGGACGAATTGACCTTCACCCTGCCGGAGATGTCCAAGGAAGGTGATGACACTGGGCGCACAGTGAGGGAAACGTGGCCGACCGACCACGTGATGCTGCTCTACATGCTGTCGAGGTATGCTGTGTGTGCACGCACGAAAGAAGAGAAAGAGTCTTGGATTCGACAGATTCCTCTGCTCGTCTTGATGTACGAGGGTATTGCTGCCGGGGGACTGAACTTCGACTACGCACCAGCAGCCATGGTCATCGCACAGGAAGGACGACCGAAGCGCATTTGGATGAACACGACTCAGGACGGCAAGTCTGCCATCGATGATCTGCGTGAAGCGAACCTTATCAACGGTCTGAAGCTCTCCACCAAGGATTACCACTCCGTGACGGCCTTCCAGGTTTCCATACGTGGGCTTCAGCTTCTGTCCCAAGTCAGCAAGGAGCTGAAGGCAAACGTCGACGCCTTCATCTTTGCCCCCAAACCGTATCGACGTGAACTTCTCAAGATCCGCTACATCCCGATCAAAGACCCACCGGACCCGATGAGCACTACCGAGGCAAATGCTCCTGCTTGGACGTTCACAAAGGGCAGCGGTAAGCAACTTACTTCGATACTAAGTGGAGACATCCAGGCTACTGCAGAAGAACCGGAGTTCAATGAAGAAGGCCGCTTTATCCTAGAGTCCATCGGGTACTTCCGGTATTCTGGAGTGACTGAAACTGAGGACGTGTCGTATGTGTCGAGCCCTTTCGTTCCGCAATGCGTACGCAGCCTGGAAGCTTACCAGCAATTGTCGTCAAATGCACATCGAGCGTTGGAAGCTGCCAGCGGACAATCCAACATTCGTGACACGCTTTCTGAAGCGATAGCGCTCGCTAATCCCGTGTGTCTTGTGGGTGAGTGGATCCCGTTCGGGTCAAACCAGATCGTCGCGCTGAACGAGCGACTCGGGTCTATGGATCGATGCCAGGGTGGGCTCTTCACTTCGCTTATCGATGATCGCCCGACGGATACTCAATTCGAAGTGCCCCCAGGACTAACGGAAGTGCGAATTCTCGACTATGACCCCGTGCGATACATCAACTTCGAGGCCGAGATCAATTTCCCAGAAGACGATGGAATCGTACAGGTCGAGAACTTTGGCATTCACCTCAACGTGGACGGAACCATCTTCTACGGGATCAAGGTGGACGCCATCTTGGACAAAAGAGCAGACCGCATCTCAGTTGACTTGTTGTCGCGGTTGCTGGTTGATATCCACCAAGACTCATCAGAAATTATGGACGATCTGCTCTCTTCGTACCAAACAAGCTTGCTCGACATGGTATTTCTTGGTGATATCGCAAATCGCGGCAAGTTTAACATGATCATGGCCGACCAGATCGACCCGTTCATGCCAGGGTTGGAATACATGGACCGAGGGGATTTTGAGAATGAGCTGAAGCAGGTGCTGGGCGATATCCACTGTGCGTACGATATCGGCGAGGACAGCGTACTGATAGTCGGTCGAGATGGCATGCTGATTGCCGGCTCTGCCTCAAAGCGCTTCGAAAAAGTGTTCATCTCGTACTTTTCGCTTCTGTGTCGCGAAATGTTCCTGCGTAGCTTCTTCACGCGCATCTTCGTGCTCGAGGAACTACTCAAGCACATCCGAGAGCTCATTTTCCGAGCCAAAGAAGACCCTCACCATCTCGTTACCATTCGAGCCAAGTTGAATCAAGCAACAAACGACCTCATTCTGGTAAATGAGCTCGTGCATATGTGTGCTGCATGCGCTTATTAACAGGTTCAATGTTTCTTGTATTTTCAGTTTACCGATACGCTGGGATATCTGCTCGAGTCGCTTGAGTTCGTCAAGATTCCTCAAAAATCGCCAAACGCTACAGAAGAAGAGGAATCAATCTTCAGTTACCTCGACCTGAAGAAACAACACCATGACATTCTCCTTCGCGCACGTGATTTAGAGAAGCTCGTGCATGGTGCGAAATACGAGATCGTGAACTTGCGGCAGATGGCTGAGGTACTCAACACCTCAGAGCTGGAAGACATTTTCAAAACTGTCGAAGGCAACACCAAAGTGCTCGCAGACTCGTCGATCGCAGTTGAGCAGTGTGGTTCATCCCTCGAGCTGATACAGTTGCTCCTTGCGGGCAGCTTCGCGTTCACGCTCTTGGACCGTATTCCAGGCGGAACCTTGAACGCGGACATGCCCGAATGGGTGGAGACAGCATTTGCAAAAACCATCATCGAGGTGCCTCTGTTGTTCTTCGTCCTCAACATGATTTGGATGGCTGGATGCGTCTACGCGTTGATCCGATACAAGAAGAAAAAGAGCCATGAAGTCGAGTACGGACGACGAATGCTGCGGATCAAGGTGAACAAGGCCATCGACATTGACAAATTCGAGATGTTTCTGGGGACCCGAGTGCTAGACAAGCAAGAGAGTGTTTCTCAACTTGCGTCGGAGGTGCGCCGCGTCGTGTGGAAAGATCTGGGTCTACAAGCTTGCAACGACGAACGCTCTCACCCGCGCCGAAGTACCGCATTCTTAAATGGCGGTTCCCTTTCGTGGAAACACAAACTGAAGGATGTCATCTTGAAAGCGTTTGGGAAATTGCGAGCACGTAACAACCGAGATGCAGCCAGTGCTGCTGGTGCTTTTGCGGGCAATTCTGTGTCGCCATTCAGTGCTGGAGTTGCTGCGGGGATGCTGGAGCCCGGAATCCCGGTGGAAATTGAGGTCGAGTATGATAGCCGGTATGGCTTCCTTCTCTTTGTCAGCTTTAACTTTCGCATCCGAGAGAAGGAAATTCCGCTGGCTCAGCAATGGCGAAACTTCACGACACAGCTAAAAGATCGACTTCACTTTGGAGGTAGAACAGCACCAAGGTCCAAGAGAGTGGCAGACGAAGGACCATGTCCTCGACATGAGACTCTTCTCATGGAGGAAGAGCTGACGAACTGGTTCGCGATGGAAATGAAACAACATGGTGTTATCAAGAGCGCCGAGGTGTTTTTAAGTACTCTTTGATTGAAGGTGCGTGTGATACAGAAATTGACTACGATAAGAAAATGCTTTAGCTTTCACTCATCTGCTTGTAGGCTTCCATCGTTTTTATCCTGAAGTGGTTTGGTGTCTGGTTGATTGATAGCTCGACTAAGAACTCACACCAAGACGCAGATTTGGTGTCGCATTCCTGAACTTGCCCAGTCGCGCACACTTACTTCACCTCCCCTTCCTCGAAGATGACCAAGTCCTCCAAGAACAACTTGTTCACCCATGTCAAGGCTCAAGAAGAGCGAAAGCTGATTGACAAGCTGCGAGACATCGGTCTCGGACAGTACATTGAACTCCCACAGATCGCCGTCATGGGCGACACCTCCAGTGGCAAGTCCTCGCTTCTGTCAGCTCTTTCAGGCGTCTCGTTTCCATCCTCCGACCAACTCACTACGAGATGCCCAACACAACTTGTGCTCTCCAGAGCCGACAACTTCCGTGGCAACGTGCGTCTCGTCCGATTCCAGTCTGTCAGTACTGGTGGTGACAACTCGTCCGACGACGGTGAAGAGAAGGAAGACTTACTCCGACTGGAAGATGTACCCGACGCCATCACCAAACTCACCAAGAAACTCGTGGACGAAGGCCAGTACATCAGTGACGACCAGATCGTGATTGAGATGAGCGGCCCCGACCTGCCCAACCTCACGCTCACAGACTTGCCTGGTCTGGTGCGCACGGTGGGTGACCACGAAGACCAGAGTATCATCTCGAGGGTGCGTCAAATGGTGGATCGGTACATGCAGCAGGAACGAACGGTGATCATCGCCGTCGCACCAGCCAATGTCGATATGCACAATACGGAGATCCTGCAGGCTGCTCAGGAAGCGGATCCGAAAGGTACGCGAACCATTGCTGTGGTGACGAAGGTGGATTTGGTGGATGCTGGAGCAGAGTTGGCAGTACACGAGTTGTTGTTGAACAAGAAGAAGCGTATGCATCTGGGTTACCACGCGGTGAAATGCCGCAGTCAGCGTGAGTTGACAAAGGGCACGAGTATTGAGAAGGGCGTGGCAAATGAAATGACGTTCTTCGGGCAGCATGAGTACTGGCAACGGCTGCCGCCGCACCTGTGGGGAGTTCCGAAGTTGAGTGAGCGATTGGTGTCAATTTTGCAGGACAATATCCGTCGTTCGTTGCC
>JAHWLE010001587.1:0-10321 GCA_024679135.1 Phytophthora foliorum | reverse complement strand
GTTCACGAGGCCCGGCGTGACGATGTGCTCGGGGAGGTGCCGCTCCTCCGTGCCGACGAATTGGCGCCGGGCCTCGTCACGCGGCAGCAGCGCCACGATGCGCGCGTTGTCAATGACAATGGCATGGTCCGAGAGCACCTCGTTGCTGGGCACGACGGGCACGATCAAGGCCGCGAAGATGATGAGATCCACCGATTGCTGGCCGGTCGAGGCCTCGGCGGGGGTTTGGTGGGGAGCCATGGGTGGTGCTTGGTGCTTGGTCGTTAACTGAGCCCGTGACGTCCGAAGGATTGGCTGAAAACGAGGAGAGGGGACAGACGATTGGGTAAAAGTGGGGGTGAGGACAATGGCGAACGCTGGAGGACACTCGAGGCAACTTCAACTTGCTGCTTCACTATTACTATTCACGCAGTAGAGTGAGCAGCGCTCCGGCGACTTCGCCCACCTCATCCATCGGAGCGGAATGCCCCAAAACCGTCGCGACGTGGCCTGAAGCGCGCTGCGCCTTGCTGCGGATTTCGGACTTGTCGACGGCGCGCTCTTCCAGCTTCAGCACTTCTGTAGCTGGCGCACATTTAGAAGCGACAGTGGCCACCGCGTCAGAAAGTTTAAGAGCGTGGACGCCGGCGACCACGTGACAATCAGGTAGTGCATTGGACGACAAAGTGGCGCTCAGCAGAGCCTGGCACGCAGAACTTGCACAGAAGCCTCTCGTCTGGACGCGTGAAGGAGCCACGAAGGACAGCATGGTGTAGTTACTGTCGGTCTGGCAGGCGGCGAAGTTGGGGGTCGATTCAAGTGGTTGCAACACATCGTGGATCGCTTGAATTGTACAGTTTCTGGCGTCGACAGTGTAGTAGTAGGCTGAGAGCAGCACAGCAGCACGGAGGGCAGATGCGAACGGCATTGGTGAAAGTTCAGCGAGTTTAACAATGCGGGCACTAGAACTAACGTTAGTGGTGAAAGTGAAAGATGGAGGTTCTCACACATGAAAGAAGCTGACATTTGCTGGCACCAAAACGATATACAAAGCCCGGTATACTGATCATTCGATAATCTGCATGCCAGACAAACTGCACAAAGCTTATCTGAACTTGTACTTTGAAGTATTATTGATACGATTCAGATTCCAATCTGTCGTGCAACTTTTTCCTACTCTCTCAAGTTAGAAATTAACGCCTCATATTTTGTCAGCACCTCCTCCTACTCTTGGCGCTGGTTCGCTTTATGGAGTTCGAGTTGCATTCGAGCAAACTGAATTTATCTGCTTCCAAATACTGCGAGATTTGCGATACAGGAGTCTTAACCGGAGTACATGATGAACAAGCAACGACCTATCTGATCTGAAGTCGCCGACTTTCATTCTTTGCTTCAGTAAAATATGTGTATTGCTTAGGCGAACCGAGTTCTTCGCTACGGCTCAATTTGCCAGATTTTGGTCCAAAAAGTGAAAAACATGAAGAACGTCGGCTGAAACGCTGCATTGTCACCGCTAGTCGACTACCGACCACTTAGGGTGCAGGACCGCTTGTTGTCGCAGTGAGGGTGTTGGTTGCGGCAACTGGTGTCGAAGTTGCAGTGGTAGCGGTGGCCGAGATTTGAGTAGGCGTTGGTGTCTCGGGGGTTGTCGTCGATGCGTCGGAGGTGGAGCTGCCGATCATCATGGCCTCGTCCGTTGATGTGATATCTGATGCACTAGCCAACTGATCATCCGTCATCGTTAGGTAATGGAACGCGAACTTGTCCTTCCAGTTGGCCACCTTCACCTGCCTCCGGCCAGCCTTGATATCTTGAACACGGTTGTAGCACATAGTGTGCGCGGTGCTCGGGATATTGAAGTTTTTTCGAAACTCGGCGTTGAAATCCTCCACGCCAAAATTGTCGTCGAACCAGAGGCAGTCCAAGGTTTCGCCCTGCTCAAGTGCTTCAGTATTAGTGCTGGTGTTGGAGAGAGCGGCGTCGTAGATGTCCTGGAAGAGGTTGAAACTACGACCAACCGCCTTCTTCTTTTGGTCAGCTGTAACCGGAACGTCCACGTAGGCAGCATCAAAGAGCTTTCTCGTGTGGCTCTGAGGGCACGAAAGGCCTTCACGTTGCAGGAGTGTGAACATGTCGTCTGACGCGTACGAGTAAGAAATGTTCCCCATGTCGGTAGCGTCGACGTAGTGCCAGTACTCCTTCGGCTGGTACGCGAAGAATCTCCCAAGTCGAGGGTGGGTTTCCACGGGAATTCTCGTCTGCCCAGTCGCGTTCCAATACATCGTCATTGTCGACAATGAGGTTGGTGAGACATAGGGATAGTCAGCGACGGCACAGCTCTGAAACGAGTATTCACCGGTCTTTTTTTCATTGTCCGTCAATCCTCGTCCAATTTGGCAGTTGAAGTAGAGCTGCTGGATCAAATCAACAGTGGCGCTGTTCATTCGAAACACGGTTCAAAAAGAAGTTAGCACGAGCAGCAGATAGCATGGTAATGTATGAGGTGGATGACGTACTGGTGGCTGTAAAACACGGGATCGGCGGATGTAGGGTACGAGGCCAATGCGCCCATGGCTGTGTTGTGGATGGATTGATGCAATCCGTAGTGGATGTTTTGGGAGAACCAGGAGTAGCCGTACTGGAGGCTGAGGTATTTCGCGAGGGAGGTGTAGCAAATGCCGGAAGGAGGGGCCACTGTTGTCCACGAGCCTCGGGGGATACAACCAGCGCAGGACGATCCGCTCATAGTTGATTTCTCACAGAAATTAGTGAAGTCGGCGTATTGTGATGCCAATCCGTCGACGCAGTTGCCGTTGACGGTGTATCCGTTCACCGTGAGCGACGTTGAGGGCCCCGTGCTACCTCCCATATCCTTTAGGAAAGTCGAGCAGTCCTCAAATGAGGTGCACGAATTGGCCAGGAACTTGGCGTAGTCGGCAAAGTAGTCCCAGTACGGAATTGTGATGCACGCATACCTTGTGCCGAGACTGCGCAGCATTTCTTCGTACGCCAGCAGGTAGCGGCGGTGCCAGTAGATCATGCCGCATGTGTTGTGGGCCTCTTTGAAAGAAGCACGATCCGAGTGCACTTCTACGAAAAGCGCGTGATATCCGGTGCTCATTGCCGTAGCGATGGCATCTCGATACAGCTTTTTGTCGTCGACAGAGAGAGCGTCCCATGAGTAGCGAACACGGGAGCCGCAGATTCCAGTAGTCGGCCAAACACTCGCGCTGGTGCTCACTACCAGTGAAATGGAGACGAGGAGTGCGAGGAGCTGAGACTTTGGGTGGCGAGGAGCCATGATGTTTGGAAATGAATCAACTCGGGGCCGTACAGTTTTTCAACGGATCATCGAGCCGGGGAGGTGGTGTCGAAGAGCAACTAGACAGCTCAACACGCTCAAGACGCAGCACACGCACGACTCTAAACCGTAGAAGAAGGAAACGAAGACCGAAAAAGGAAAAAGGCAGCATGGAGCTTGCGTAGAAAGCGCCTTGGCAGGTTATAGGTTTCCGTAAAAATGTAGTCACACAGCATGGACAGGTGGTGGCTGAACGCCTCGTTCTCCCTAGCAGTATGTGTGAAGAAGCGCTGAACACCTCGTTAGAGAAGCGGAAAGGCGAACCCGTTTCGGATCAATGACACCAGAGAGCAAGTCGATACAGCGAAATTATTCAGATGCCCAAGCGTGAGTGCCAATGAAATGGTTAGCAACGCTTTTGGGGAACGCTGTGGCATTTATGAAGGCGTGGATCGACACAGGTTTCACGTCCAGTTTGTCCCTACCCGTCCAAAACACCAGGCAGGAAATAGTCACCCCCATCCTTGCTTTGATTAACCCGTCGGCGAAACCAACCGGACAAATTGATAGATCTGTCGTGAGAGAAAAACAAACCTTATCCCGGTTCCTGGCTTCCATGACTGACCGACATCTGGGACGACTTGGGCTATCAATGGCGCTGGTCAATGATGTTAACCAGCAGCGGCATATCGATATAATTGGTTCCAGCGGATAAGGCTTTTTAAATGATCGAAGTCACGGTCAATCAAGACGAGATTTTTCAAGCGCCGTCCCCCATTTTTCCGTCCAAAGCAGGTCGGATTGGTATCGCTTCGGTTTTCTGCTGGAAATTCAAGTTGGTACCGTACTAGATCTGCCGCCACTTTTCAATCGGTAGTGATCACGGAACCCCTGGAAGGGCGAGGCGGTAAGTGGCGTGTGCTGAGTTTTCTTCTAGCTCTTGAAATGCGCACGGGCGACCAGTAAAGAAAGCGTGACTCACACATACACAACTGGAGGTGGTTGCCGATCAGCATCGAAGACAATCCTCACCACGACGCACAAACTCTCAAGCGAGCTGTTGCTCACCAAATTTGAGCTCACTGGAGACTTGACAGCACGTTGTCCGGTCACAGTCAGACCAGCGTTTCACTAGCCGCGACTCTTTCTGGCCTCGTGGGTTCGTTGTGTTACCGTCGCCTGTCCGAGGCACGTTCAGTTGTTGCTGCTTCGTGGTGACGGTTTTTCGATTGGTAATGCCTTGGCGTGCTTCACGCGGCAAGGCTGCGGTGACTAAAAAAACGCTGCTCGTCTACTTCGGTGGTTGTCATGCTCGCCGTAGCTGGTTTCGCGCCACTTTTCAAAATCCGCATCACCCAAGAAGTCGCAGCGAAGTATCTCAAAGCGGCGTGAAATCCAGGCAACAACGACCGATGACCGCACGATCCTAAGGCAGCGGTTCCGTTGCATGCACCCCATCCAACTCGGTCGCCAAGAGCTGGCGTTTTCAGGTGCATTTCCCAACCGGGGCTGCACTGTCACTGCAGTGCTCTAGCTCTGCATCTGGACCATGCGTTTCGCTCACCGTCAAGTGCTCGGTCTGCTGCTCTTCGTGAATTTACTGAGTGATCTGTCGCGCTTCGGTGTTCGGGGCGATGCTCAGACCACCGCGTGCCCCGCCCGAGTCCGCAAGGCTTGGGGCGCCATGACTGCAGCTGAGCAAAGCTTGTACGTCGAGGCTCTTGGCGTGGGGATGCAACGGGGATACCACATCCTGTTCACGGAATTGGAGTCTGAGAAAGCTTCGTCCACGGAGTTCTTCCGTACGTGCGGCTTCTTGTACTGGAACCGCCGCTTCGTCCTCGCCTACGAGAACATGCTGCGTAGTCTCGATCCAAAATACGCGTGCGTCACGATCCCGTACTGGGACTACTTTGCCGACTATGCGCGATTCCTGGAGAGCAAGTGCGAGAACAACGGGACTTCACTGGAAGCTTGCTCGTCGATTCTTCGCGGGCTGGGTGGGTCGCAAGGCGTCTCTCGTACTCTCAACATCAATGGGAGATCAGTCCCGGGAAACTGCGTGACCAAAGCGCCGGCGAACTCTTTTTGCGAGAGCTCCACTATCACGACTCCCACTCAGTGCGCGGGATGCATTCCTCGGTCCAATTGGGCCGCCAAAACCTTTCCTGCCGGCTTTGGCTATGCCGGGATCGGAGTGGTGCTGGGAGAAGCCAATGGCTTCCGAGACGTAACTCAAGGCATTCAGCTTGGGACGCACAGTACGTTGTAGCTCTCCACAGGTGCTCGGGGCGCTACTTACTGAGGTTTTTTGACGTGTAGATGCCATGCACAATGCGTTATCGTCCACACTTGCCACAAGCGTGAGCCCAGCGGACCCAATCTTCTTCAGCATTCAGTACGTGTCAATGGTTTAGTAGCAGCACCCTTCTCACCCTAATACTTCCGTCGCTCTTCGTTCTCCAGCGCCACAGTAGATCTGCTGCATCAAATCTACCTCGAATGCCAACTCGGTGACGATGTGACTCCGACAGACAAAAATGTGTCGCGGTGGGCGTTCCAGCAGTGCGTATATCGTGACGAAGTGAGCCCAACCGCAACTTCAAACGTGACGCAGCTCTGGATGGTCAACGAGTTCTACTCGTCCTCTGCGACTGCCATTCGCGCGGAGAACCACCCCAAGCTGGGTCAATTTTTCAAGTCTCTACCTTTCAAGTACTGGGAGTTCGTGAACATCAACCAGCTTGGAGTGAACTCTTACCAGTACCAGCGCGATGAACTCATCCTAAACTTGCAGCGCTACGGTTTTGTGTGTCCGAAGCGCTCGACTCCAATCAGTTTGTCGGCTGAAGTCGCAGCGACAACCAATCTGGAGTCTACTGCAACCAACTTGGAGGAAGACGCGACACCAAATGCTTTCCGCAAGTTGCAGGAGCCCGTTAGTGACGCCGCATTAAAAAGAGAGCAGCAGGAGCGCACCTTGGTGCAGCAGCAATCAATTGAGCTTCTGGACTCCACTCTGGGTGGCGCACTGAAGGTTGACGGGACTATGAGAACGGCGTTCAAGCAGGCCGAGCTCATCGAGTGTGAATACCACTTCGAGACCACGGGCGGCGTTGAGGACTACTCGCCATACTTTCGTCGTCACTTCGGCATTAAGTCCAAAGACCATCCTCGTTGCTGGGAGCTCGTTAACCAAATGCATGCTGGCCTAAAGACGATCCGCGTCCAAAACTGGCGAAACATCGTCCGCGACCACTACAAGGAAAATCACAACTTAAACAAGTAAAGAGAGGCATGTACAGGCTGCAGAGGCGTGCTATTGAAAGCTTAATACTCCTTGAGCGTCAGTCTCGGCACGATGTTCATGGCCTGCAACTCCTGGAACAGCAGCTTGCAGGCGTATGGGATACGGATGCTCACCACCTTCTCTTCAGACTTGCAGTGCTGGCACCAGCCTTCATAGCCAAGCATGCGGCAGCCCTGGCAGACATCCGCGCTGAAGGCATCACTGGACAGCATGAGACGCTCCATAAGCAGCATACTGGCACCATAACCAATAAGACAATCGCGCTCCATTTCTCCCAGACGCAGACCACCGTCGCGTGAGCGACCTTCTGTAGGCTGGCGAGTGAGAACGGCACGAGGACCACGCGCACGGGCGTGCATCTTGTCCATAACCATGTGCTTAAGTTTTTGGTAGTAGATCGGTCCCATGAAGATGTAGCACTCGATCGGCTCACCCGTAATACCGGACGTGAGGTAGTCCTTGCCAGCGTAGTTAAACCCGTTCTTCACCAGTTCACGCGAGCAATCCAGCACATGATCAGCCGAGCCATACTTCTCGCCGAAAGCCGTACCGTAGGCCCGACGGCCTGTGAGGACACCAGCCTTACCAGCAATCAACTCAATCATCTTTCCGACTGTCATACGACTAGGGAAACCGTGAGGGTTCATGATCAGATCAGGGCAGATACCTTGGTCGTTGAACGGCATGTCTTCCTGGTTGCGAATCGTGCCGCACACACCCTTCTGCCCGTGGCGACTACTGAATTTATCACCAATTTCAGGACGACGCGTCTGGCGAATCAGCACCTTCACCAAGAAATGGTTTGCTTCCGATGAGGTGAGCAGCACCTTGTCGACATAAGCCGGAATGGGTCCCTTGTATGTGGTCGGCGAAGGTGAGTACGTAACGTCAAGAGGATCGCGTCCATCCACCGAGTCGTTGAACTGCGTAGGCTGCTCCTTGTTAATCATAATCGCGCCGTTCTGAACAATACCACCAACGCGGCTAATACCGTCCGCGTCCAGAGACGAGTACTTAGCATTTCGGAAACCTATGCCAGCACCACCGGAGGCGGCGAGGCTATCGAAGTCCGGTGGGCCCACGATGCGATCGTAAGAACCATTTGCGTACTTCTTGATCATAGTCTGGTACTTCTTGAATACCATGCAACGTCCAAAGCCGCGATCCAGCGATGCCTTATTGAGAACGATAGCATCTTCAATATCATAACCGGAGTAACTCATAACAGCCACAACAGCGTTCTGTCCTGCCGGCACACGGTCAAAGTTTACGAGGTCGAGCACACGCGTTTTCACCATAGGCATCTGGGGGTATACCATCGTGTAAAGCAGTGTGTCGATGCGCTCGAACTGGTTCATAGCGATAGTGCCAATAGCTTGCTTACCCATAGCGCACTGGTATGTATTACGTGGAGACTGGTTGTGGTGAGGGTACGGGATAAGACCCGATACAACACCCAAAATCGTTACTGGGTCAATCTCCAGGTGAGTTGTGCGGGGTCCAATCTCGCTCTCGTGCAAAGCTACAAGGCAGTTGTTCTCCTCGTTCACATCCACGTACTCCACGCAGCCCTCCACAATAAGACTGCTGAGATCGCGCACTCCAGCACGCAGCTCGTCGAGGTGACGCTGAGTTAGCCGGGTACGGTGAGTCACAGGGTCAATAAGCAGCAGTGGACGACACACACGACCACCGTCGGAAGCGATGTATACAACGCGCTGCACGTCATGGATCATGACGGACACGAATTCTCCGATAAGACCGGCACGTCGAATACGACGAAGACGGGTCACAAATGCACGCGGGTTGACGTGCGTACCGATAATTACACCGTTGAGCATAACTAGATAGTTGGACGCGTGATTAATTTCTTCACCAGAGCTCAGAGACACGTCCGTCACACCCAGGTCGAAACATAGCCGCTTGATCGGAGCAGGCTCCTCATCTGAAGTAACGTGGCAAAGCAGCGCCAAGTTTTTGACAAGACCACAAGCTTCACCTTCGGGAGTATCAGCCGGGCACAACATGCCCCACTGTGATGGCTGCAGCGAACGAGGACCGGAAACCTTACGCGTCTTCTCGAACTGAGACGAAATACGCGTCATCATACCAAGCGCCGACATGTACGAGAGGCGTGAGAGAACGTGCGTGACACCGGCACGGTCCATACGAAAACGCTTGAGCGTCCAGTTACCTGTTGACAAGGCGTGGTAGAAACCCTGTGTGATTGTGTCTGTGCGAACGCACTTGAGGATATCGAACACTGACGCGCGGTTCGGCTTGCTCAGCACCATGTCGGCCTGACGCTTGAGGTCACTGTTAAAGCGCTTGAACAAGTCCTCGAAAAGCAGCGACAGCAGCTGACCTGCTAGTTCTAGACGCTTGTTGCCATAGTAGTCCTTGTCATCCAACCGCGTGCGGTCCTTGTCTGTGAAGAGGATACGACGCACAATGTGCGCCACGTAAATGCTCTTAAGGCGGAAGTTGAAATTCTCGCACGGCACGTGGTTAAGCACCAAGTTTGCCAACGCCGAGCGCGCCGCATCCACCAAGTTGCGGTCCTGTTGCGGTCGTCCAGCACCACCACGGTGGCGTCCTCCAGTCGCTCCAATTTTGGTCAGCGCGTTCATCTTGGAGCCAATGTACTCGAGAGCCTGCTGCTGCGTGAAGACCTTGAGGTCCGACGCTTCTTCAAACGACGCGGACAAGGCGTCGCAGATGTCGGACTCGCTTCCCACGAGACTCACGATCTCCTGGTCGCTCTCGATGCCCATGCCTCGGAACACAATGACAATGGGGATGTCACTGCCGAACGAGTTGGACTTGAGGTACACGCGCCCCTTGTTCAGGAAGATGTTGGTCCTGGACTTGCGTTCGTGGGTGGAACTCGTGATGCTCGCGCATACGTTCTTCTTGGCGTCCTCTTCGATAATGACTCGGTTCTTGGACAGCTGCTCGTGGATGAGCACCACCTTCTCCACGCCGCGCACGATAAAGTAACCTCCCGGGTCGTACGGACACTCCTTGAGCTTGGCGAGCGCGGCCTCGCTCTTGCCCGCGAGCACGCAGCGCGAGCTGCGCAGCATGATGGGTATGCGGCCAATGAGCACCTTGTTGTTCGTCACGATCTTGTTGCCGCGGCGGTAGCGCACGCTCACGTAGACGGGTGCGGCGTACGTTCGGTCGCGCAGGCGGCACTGGTGGGGCGTGACGCTGGCGCTCACGAAGGCCTCCTCGTCGATGGAGGGCGCGCCCAACTGAATGTCCGTGTACTGCAGGAAGAACTTGGGGTCGGCGTCGCTGCGCACCACGTTGTTGGCCTGCGCGCGCACGATGTTGCGCATGTCCACGGACGTAAAGTAGTCGAACGAGTCGATGTGCTGCTTCACGAGGCCGCGCAGCTGCAGGAAGTACGGCAGCAGCTTCCACTTGTCCTGCACGCTGCCCACGGGCTTCTCCAGCTCCTCCAGGGACGCGGCGGACGGCGCACCCATGCTGCGGGGTCCGGCCGACGGCGCCATCGAGTGCTCCGGAGAATGCGGAATCGAGAGTGATGGCTTCGCGACCGTTTGAGGAATTACTGGTCCAAATCGAGTGACCAAGTACTAAGTACGTTCTTACGTTTTCTGTTCATCTGGACGATGATTAGAACGAGTCAAATTAATGATGAACCCATCTAAACTGCGGTCTGCATGGCTACATGCACGTGTACTTGGCCGACTTGCGGACAC
>JAHWLE010001586.1:0-10326 GCA_024679135.1 Phytophthora foliorum | reverse complement strand
TATAGTGAAACAATGTCATAATCAGTAAATGTCAATAAACGTATCTTACCAGAAGACGTACCCTTTCAATCCAGTCAAGCATGACTGTAGCGTCGCAGTATGCTTTCTTCTGCACGGTGTGCTCGACAAATCAGCAGCCTACATCCGTCAACTGACGGTTTCCACACCTATAGTGAAACAATGTCATAATCAGTAAATGTCAATAAACGTATCTTACAAGAAGACGTACCCTTTCAATCCAGTCAAGCATGACTGTAGCGTCGCACTATGCTTTCTTCTGCACGGTGTGCTCGACAGTTCCAGCGCCAAAAGCTGGGTTGAACACCTCTTGGGAGACTGGGCCGCCGGGTACACCTGCGAATACGACCAGAGGGGGCAGCTTGTGGCCCGTGGCCGACGCTGTAAGGAATACCGACACGCGGAAGCCATTGACCGCGCTTCCTACAGATACATCCAAATCGTCAGAAAAGTTCATAACATACTGAAATAGACATCATTACCTTGTACAACGTCAACTGTTTCGGCCACCACGAAGTCGACCGTAGTGCGCCCATTCATGTCGATATAGACGGCAGTTTGGTCCATGTTGTAGACGGAGGAATATTTTTGATGTCCGTCTAGATAGCCAAGAATACCGTCCTCCTCTACAGTACGCAGAATAGAGTGCGAGAACACGTTCGCAACAGCCTACAAACATACATGTACAGACATAGTATCAGTGCTGCAGGAATGAACAGCAATTGCCCAAAGCCGTAACGTACCTCCATGTCAGACCGTTTCTTACGCCCCTTGTGAGTAATTCGCCGCACCGTCAGACGGTTACGCTTCAAGAAACGACGGATGAACATTAGGTTGGCCGCCCTCGAGCGCGACGCGAAGATGGACCAAACTTGGAATGCATAAGGAGTAGGCAGTTGGTAGACACACAAAGATATCTGTTTTTGCGCATGTTGACAATCCATTCGAGCAGCCTACATACAGAAAGCGACATAAATACAGTTAGAAAACATTCAAAAGCATACAGTTTAGGGTAGGGACCGCGTACCTCTGCTCGAGCTCAGGCTGCTGCACGTATACGTGCGCGCGCAGGGGTGGGCCGGCGAAGCACTGGCTGGGGAGCGATGCGGCGATGAGATCCGCGTCCTTCTTCCAATGATGAAGTGACGATCGGTCGACCCCAACAGCAGCCGCAACCGCCAACACGGTATTACTTGTCGACTCGAGCAACTTGAGAGCCTATAGAAACAGGAAAGTTAGCTAGAAGTATATACAGGAGCATTGACTTGATACGTACACGTAGTTTCTTCTTGTTGGTGTTTTTTGGGCTCCTGGGCATACTGCGCGCGAAAAGTAGAATGACGGAGGTCATTTGCGAGCGAGATATTTGAGCTGGTGGACATGGAGGCAAGTTGACTTTTTACGGGTAAAAACTAGGCAAAACTTAAATAGACAACGACTTTTTACACCTGTTGCGATGAACCCGTAGAGTACAATGTGCGAGCGTATTGGCCGTATGACTACAGCTACATGCTTGGCCTGCACTTAGTTATGTGCGACACCTTACACTAGTGCAGAGAGGTCCACATTTTGGGAAGGGTCCGCACTTTGGGAAAAGGCTGCTGACAGGGTCCACATTTTGGGAAATACCCTATTTTGCTCGCCTACGCTGTGCATGTAAGGAATTCTTATTAAGGTGTGGTTTAATGATGCGATTCAAAAGTGTACATATACAACACAACGAGGGCAAGAAATCGATGAAGCGATACATTTTAGCCCTTTGTGCAAGCGATCGACTAGCTGGCGATGTGGTGGAGAAAGTGCGAGCTAAATAATGCTGAAGTCACATGGCCTAATCAAATTGTTTATATTGCTTTTTTTTTACTGTACATGTAGAACTCTAAGAGCAACAATTATTACATGTACACCGTTATGTTCTCCTCGATTCGGATAATAAGAGACCTGGCCACATTGACATTTGACTCAAATGTCAAGCTCAAAATTTATTTCCAGATTGCAATAAATGATTGTTTGAGCACAACTTGTGGGCTACCAAGTCAATATTTTCCACGGCTACGTGGACGATCTCTTACCAAGTGTGCCTCCATCACGTTGAGACGAGGGCATTCCAAGTGTTGCTGAGCACGCAGCTTAACCCATTATTCCCCGAAGGGCATCCTATAGGTACGTAGCCTACAGAGTCCGAAAGGGCTAATGCCTGAGCCGGCTATCACCATGCAACCCTCCCCACCTCCAGATAGGCACACGGTGACACCAGAAAACTTTTCTGCTACGCCTTGTCTTGAAGCCAACTTTGTACGGCCCTTAGTCTCGTCAATGCGGGTCGCGTGATTTGACATCCGTTGATCAGCTCTCGAGTCGACGCAGCGTTATCCTCAAGCCTTACGTCCGCGCTGGGAGGTCCGCCAGAATGACATTTTTGGGGAAATGGCGGGTAGCTCCTCAGCAGCGAACAACGGGCTGTCGGGACTCCTTCCGCGCCGCGGTCTTCTTCTTCTTCCACCTTATGCTCGCCTCCGCAGAGGATGGCGCTTGCGCTTACGCGACTGACGAGCGCGCTTGACGGAGCGAAATGAAAAATGAGAGCTTACTCGAGCAGCAAAGCCACGAGTCGTTGGCAACGACACCTTCAAGTTGGGTGCGGATGCTGGGCTCACGAGTCGTGACACGAGCCAACATTCATCTGTCGCCTTTGTATTTCGGCCTTGTCAATGACAAGTTGTCATACCCACTGACATCGGTGAATGGGACGTCCTCCATCTTCTGCGTTGGAAACAAGGTCTTGGCACTGCCAAGTTGGTCTTGCCAGGATTTCCGAAAATCCTGACAAGACCAAGCTTTTGACGAAGGTCCTGCGCGATAATGCTGCTGCCTTAAGGCATAAGTGCAAATAAGCACGCGCTAGGAAGCTACAGCGTGCAGTAATACCGAGTGCATGCGAAAGACTAGCGTCGCGACGAGAATTTGGTCCACCATCTTCGCTCATCGGCCTGTGATTGAGAGTATCCAGCAAGTGCAAGGTCCATCTCGGTCCAACGAGCGTCTAGCAGAACCGACAATCTATGCCATCATTGGGCGGTGCGAGACAAGAGGGATAGCAGCGGAGCCTGCCTCAAAGCCTGAGACGCGTTGTGTTGGACACACACCAACCAGGTGACATTCGTTTTCATAGGTATATGATGGAAGAGGTCACATCAAGGCTCGAAATAGCTTTTACAAGTATGCCATACCAAAGGTTTATGCCTCTTCGAATTCAGCAAAAATGTGCGCGGGCATAAGACATCCAGTCGCTACAAAATGGACATGGGATTTGATTATGATCTGGCCAGTCGAGCCTGGAGCTTTCTGCAGGACGCACTTTCCATCTTCCCACCCACTACCAGACCTGCAGAATGCCTGCGCTCCGTATTGTCGCCTTAGTCGCCGCCGCACTCTGCATCGGCGCACACGGCGCTGAAGCAGTGGCGAATAGCTCCTCGTGCACGGCCTACGAGCTGCAGCAAGTGCAGACGCTCATGGCGGAGATTCGCGCTTCGCTGGAGTCGGAAGCCGCCTCTAGCAGCGAGGCCACAAAGGTCCCGTCCACATGCAAGGCGGCGTTGAGCTTCGACCTGTCGGCGACCAACCAAGACGAAGACAAGTGCGCAAACGACTGCGTCGCGTGGATCGAAGGCGTCGTGGACGCTCCGACGTGCGGCGACGAAGAGATGCTCACGTACCAGCGACGTATGGCCGCGTACCTGACACAATGCAACGAAAGCAAGCGAGTGAGACTGCAGGAGACGGACGGCTTGGAGCACTCGAGCAGACTGCGCGGGCTGGCGGCAGGAAGCCCACAAGAGCGCAAACTCGGTGTGAAAGGGCTGATGGACGCACTGCTCGTCGTCACGCTCAACAACGCACTCTAAAGGACCGACAGTGATAGAGAAGGATCCAAGACTATTTATCGCAGCGGAGACTAACTCGTGTGCGTGCTGTTTGCTGTAGGAATAACCTTTTAAGTCGAGTGCAGTGCAGTTGCTGTGTTTGTGAATGAAACTTTCGTATAGACTTGTTCACTTTGCTGCCCGCCTCAACAGAAAACATTATTGCAGCGGCTCAGCCACTGGACAGGTCGTTGCTCAGCGATACCGTACATGTATACAATCAACCACGATTGCACGTGCACATGTATCCACATTTGTCGATCCAAAAAGCCAACAGAGGACATACGCAAAGATAGACATGGAAATGCAATATACTTTAGTTGCGATTGATCAGGGTTAAAAAGCTCTAGATTTCAATCTACACATAGGCTTCAGAGTTGGATTATCTTGTAAACATCATTTCAATCGCGATATAACTTGGTCAAGCGAGGTGTTGATCGAGAAGGTCAGTGCAAGGATGACTACGTTTCTCCACACCTTGAGGACCACTACAGCCCTTCAGAGAGATTCCCATTGTCAAATTCATCACTCCTTCTCGCTTCGCACCGCAGACACTGCACAACAAAGAGACACACATACTACTAGCTACTGGTGGTTGAGAATCAGATAGGAGCGAAAGACTTTGATGGAATGTTCTCAGCAATGCCTTGGACGGCAGTTCAGTTGAACTATGCAATTGTGAATCATCACCTCCTCAACCACACACAAAAACACAAAACGTAATACGCACCAGACTTCAGCAAGCTCAGTTGGAAGGCAGCAGAAAGTGATTTTGTTTTCAGCGGCAACACGATGATCGCCTCAAACAAACACAAATATCCTTTCTTTCATCAACGCTCACACAAATACACATACACAATAGCTGCACAGCGGACTCAGGCAGTATGAATACAACAGCCGTCCACACGAGCTAAAGCTTCTCGGAAGGTGTCCTAAGTTTGAGTGTCATCCTCATCCGCACGCACAAAATCATACAAATATACAGAAATGCACCAGCATCGGATCGATCAAACTAGCACCAACGTCCTGGCAAAAGAACGTCGGGTCTTTCGGCTGAACTCAGCGTCGGTCGTATGGGGAAAGAAGTTTGTCCTATCATCTCGATCACGGGGGGGGATGGGGCCTGAACCTGTTTGTCCTGTCGTCGCCTGGAGCTGCTCGTCGCTGGAGATGGAAATTGGTAATGAGCTGAAGGTTGGAGGAAGGCGCAGAGGATACGGGGCCGACCCCACAGCCAGTCGTTGAACTAAGTGCGATTACGAGCTAGAAACGAGACGTTTCACATTATTCTGTCTCGCGCAGTAGTAGTTGCCGAATATGTGACGTGTGGTGGAATGGCTACACAAAAAGGTCGGACGCCAATTGATTCTGCCGCAATTTTCCCACTCAATGCTATAAGGCTACTTTTCTCCGCGTGCGAGGTGCCGTTCTGTTAACTTTCACCGGTTGCTGGTCGGCCACCCACCGAGTCGCCTGCAGCCGACACTATTGAAGATATTCAGCACGGTGATCGGGTACAGTACCTCCTCCAGGTCGATTGGCACGCAGCCATTTCCTCACGGATAAGTTACCTCGGATAGCTGCCCAATCGATTACCCTGATTATTCAGCGCTCCGGTGCAACCACCGGACTATAGTGCTCCAGACTTCCACCCTTTCCTACGGTTAATGTAATAGCTTTTGCTAATAAAAAGTATCTGCCAATTCAACGTTTAAAATGAAGCACGAAAGGTTCATTTCCTCACTTTATCTACCTATACTTACATCAGGGCCTTCGTGGCGTACAGCGAGTTACAACCATGAATGTGAGCAAAAGCAAGTCATTTCATGAAGAAGGACGTTTAGTCATCCTCATCAGAATCGTATTCTGAATATGGTCGTGGATGATAGCATTCGTCAGGCTCGATCTCCGGTTCCTCTCGAAGCCACGCCAAAATGTGAGGGTTGATTTTCTCACCAGTGTCCCATCGAATACCGTAGGCTCTGCGTTCACCGCGTTCAATGCACCAGAAGAGAATCACGTCAAAATACCCGGACATTACAGCACTGGAGATGTAATCATCCGTCGAGTTGCGTCTCCCACGTTTTGCTGGCGGGTACTTGGTTAACCATCGGAGCACAGCAAGAGTTTTGCAATGGTCAAGAGCTCTAGTCGAGTACCCTTCTTCAGGTCGATTGGCACGCAGCCATTTCAACACTGGCAATCCAGCTCCGTGGGCTGCCGAATCCATTACCTCAGTTGTGTAGCGCTCCGGGCGATTGCCGTATAGCCACTGGACCACATGGAGTTGACCCCAGCAAGCAGCACAGCACATGGCAGTCGTAGTCGAGTTAACAGTACTGTTAGCACAGAGCCACTGAATTACATCAAGATGACCATATCTAGCTGCTTCCTCAACCGCACTGTCCATCACTACTTTGCTGGGGTGTCGAGTGCCATCATCGCCATTTCGCTTCTTATCAGCAAGCGACAGCGCAACTTTGTGTAAATATTGAAGCACAGCTAGGTGGCCGTTGCTCGCCGCTGCAGTCATTTCATTTTTAAATGGGAGTTCATGCACAGCGCCCGATTTGACGGGTTTACCGAGCATGTTCGCTTCAGTATCGTCGCTGAACTCAGTCCACAACCACTAAACGACGTCAAGATATCCACACTTCGCAGAGGCTTTCATGTTCAAACAATGACAGCCCGTAAAGCCCTGAGCTTTTAGATACTTAGCAACCTCCAGGTGTCCATTTGCAGCTGCAGTGTGTATTGCGCACTTGCTCTCTTTTCCATAATTGCGATCCAGCAGCCATTCTACAACCTCTAGACGTCCATGAGCTGCCGCGCCCTCAAGCGCGCTTCGGCCGAAGTCTTCGTCGACAGATATATTGTTCGTCGTAATATATTCCCCAAACCACCACACCACAGCCAACGGGCTGTGCCCACAAGCATCAGCAAAAGCCCCACACACGTCACTGGCCCGATTCGATTCCAATAGCCACTTGATAACGTCCAAGTGATCACTCGGAAGCTGAATTTCATAGCCTCCCCCCTCGTCATAAACCTCGTCTGCGAAACCCTGTCCAACCATCCACTGGAGCATCGGAAGATTCCCCACTGCGGCAGCTTCATCGAGCAAAGTGAAAGTATCTAGATCATCCTCTTCAATCCCATGCGACACCAACATTTGCACAAGAGGTAGATCCCCACCAGTGCGCACAACATATTTCAACACTCGGTCCTCTCTGCGGTTCGAGCTCTCTGTTTGCTCGTAAAGCCAACGCACGACCACTCTTCGCAGCCAACTGCAGATCCCTGCCGCCCCATCCATGTTACTCCATTTCCCTCGTCGAGTTCTTCCGTACTGCCATCGTCTGCGTCAGAGTCTCCCCCAGCGAACTCAATCTCGTGTCCTTCATGTGTCAATTCGCTACCGTTTCCGAGCAGAAACTCCAAAATCCTCAGCTGGCCTGTTGACGCCGCTTCCTCCACCACTTCCACCTCACTCACGCAGCGCGAGAAGTGACCAAAGATCCACTCGACCATGCCCAGATCTTTTCGTCGTACAGCTTGGATCAGTGACTGCGAGAACTGCCACCGCTTGTAGTGCCGATCCGTTTGCAGCGAGGCAGCAGGACACCAGCGTGGACTCTCGTCGGGAGGGACTAGACTGGCAGCCCAAATGCGATCCAGCAGCGCTAAGGAGCCTACAGTGCAGGCCTGGTGCAGCGGGATATCGACCGTGGAATCCAGGAACGTCGAAATGAGGTTGACGACATGTGGCAGGGCACGGACTGCGGGCTTAACGCGCAGGGTGAGTGTCGCCGTCGACAGTGGAGAGAGCTTAGGTTGGGGGATGTTCCAGGCGGGGAGCGTCTAATCGTGTGAACTATTTTTTTTCAAAGTGGATACATCAGTTTTCAAATGATGAGAACTTGAGCAACCTACAGGTATTTTAATACCAGAATAAGAAGATTTATTTACAGGTAAATCTTCTTAGTCTGGTCGCGCTTGGCATGCAGCACAATGGCATCAACGACATATTCGTTAAAGAGAAGACAGTCGCCATTCGCGAAACGCAACCGCTTCTTGTGCACCACGTCCGGGTACAAGTCGTCCGTCAGGATCTGCACGTATTGCGCTGCTGGGGTCGTGTCAGGAGACAACTTCACACGTGACGTCGGCAAGTAAATAACACACAGCATGAGCAGCACGATGAAAATGCATCCCGCTACCGTCACCAACGCAGTCGCAGTAGGAACGTTCACTTCAATGTCCGTCGTGGCAGGACCTGAACCAGTAGAACCGGAACCACTTGACGCCATCACAGCAGACTGAGCCAAGCGCCGCGACATAGCATCCGCATAAGTTGTCGGCACTCCACGTTGCAACAGGTAAAACAGCGCCGAAGAGTACATATCCAGAGACGGTCGGCCATTCAAATACAAGTGGTTCGTCTCAAGATGAGTCAAATACGAATCCACCAGCGGAGTACACTCGGACGAACTCGGATGTACGAGTTTTCCATTCGAGGATACGAGGCGGTGCCAAGTCGTGAGTGCGTCGTTATCCGAGCGAATCGTATCGGGGATCGTGGCTGGGCGCAACGTCACAAGGGCAACAGGGTGCACCGCATGCTGCGTTTCTAACGCGTCTTTGCCAGCAAGCAACACGCCATCGCCAGTTGCAAATGGTAGACTCAGGCCGAGGCACTGCTGCTCGCCTTCATCCGCACACGCGGCGTCGTGACGAATATGCAGCGGACTTAGCTGCCACGAAAGTTTTCCGACTGAGATCGTCAACACCTCGTGTGGTGCTTGTGACGCGCTTATATCCTGCACATACTGATTCCCGACGCTGTATATCAAAGCGGAGTCCTCGTTTTGCTCAAACGACGCGATCGACACGCCTGGTTGCATTTGAATTTGCTCCAAGACGCTTGAAGAGGTAGCATACACACAACCGGAAGTCCCACACAGCGTAGTTCCCTCGCTCTCGGCCTCGACAGGGACGGAAAGTGTCAGACTGGTGAACTGCACATCTTCAGTCAGCTCTTGGTGCTCAAGACGCAGAACCAGATCACTCACTCGGGTGTTGCTAGGCAGTGTTGTCTTCAACTCACTTGCAACTACATGCACCAGGTCATCCAAAGTCTGGGGATCGAAATCACTCGCTGAACCAGTTGCTAGACGCATCTTCGCCATTCCTTGCTGGAACGTCGAGAACAGCTCAGCCGCATCCCAATCGTGTGCCACCACAAACTTCTCGCGGTTACTCAGATAATCTCGCAGCGGGATCTCTGCAGATTTAGTTGGCGCAACAGTCTTGGACGAAAGAAGCGCAGAGTTCCACGCGTGCGACGGAAAGCTGAAGCTAACAGATGTGGTGTCCACATCGTCGACCCATGCTCCCCACTGCTGTTGCCTTGCGTTATCCTTGTTGCTGCCCTGTTCTGCCCATTTGCAGGTATCTTCAAACTCGAATGGCGTCGTAACACCGGTCACCGACGTTCGCAGGATCGAGTGCAGGACGTCCGCCTCCGAGTCCACAGCCCAAGGTGTCTCCATCTGAAGCAGCATAGCTGAGAATTCGTCGGACACGGCTAGACGTCTCGAAGTAGCGTTTGGACCTATTGTAGTTTGACCCACGTAGACACTGGTAAAGCCGACGTTCATGAGGATAATGACCGTCTTGAGGCCCCAGAAAATGCTGCGCGCCTTGACTACCGAGTGCACCCGCGCCGGCTGGTCCCCCGGGTAGAGGCTGCAGTTGTGCAGGTACGTGCCTAGCGTGGGCAAGATGAGCGTTTCGCAGAAGACTGCGAAGATAGTGCTACCCGTGAATTGCAGGATAGTAGATATTGACTTGTATTTCTCCACAGTATCATCGACCTTCTCTGATAAATTCTCGCTGTTTCCTTCAAGGGTCTTCAGAATAAGTTGCTTTGATATAAGCAGAAAAAAAACTGGAGGCTGAGGCTAGAGTTATGAAAACACACAAGACAATCCGGTCTAGTCGCACGCTTACGTCCACGATAGTGTCGGTATTTACGGTTGTGCTAGCATTTGCAACTTCGCTTGACTCGATTTCAGGTGTTAGATTGCTTTGCTCACTTTCACATTACGCGGGGGTGGGCACTGCGGTAGGCATGGCTCAGACTCGCGACAGAGGGATAATGTCGGAGGAGACGCAAACGTGAGAAGCTGCAGGCGATCGACCTTTGGAAAAACCGAGCTGCAAACGATAGTTGTTGACGGCCCGCTGTTTCCAAGGACACTCCAAGTTGGACGCATCACATTATTATTGTCGGATCTTGATCCGTGTGCTTCAAAACGCATTTAGGAATTTACAGGTAAATCTTCTTAGTCTGGTCGCGCTTGGCATGCAGCACAATGGC
>JAHWLE010001585.1:0-10328 GCA_024679135.1 Phytophthora foliorum | reverse complement strand
AGCTGCAACGTCTGCGGCCCCTGCTGCTGGATCCGCTGGCTTCGGCGCGGCTCCTGCGGCTGCTCCTGCGGCCTCAACGGGCTTCGGCTTCGGCGCAACACCCGCTGTCACTGCCAGCTCTGGATTCGGGTTCGGAGGGACCAGCACAGCTCCTACTGCTAGTAGCAGTGGATTCAGCTTTGGAGGGACCCCTGCTGCACCTGCTGCGTCGAGCGGCTTCAACTTTGGAGCAACAAGCGCGGCGCCGGGTGCTGCTGGAAGCACGGGCTTTAGCTTTGGCGGCACGACCCCTGCAGCCAGTACGACGTCGTCTTTTGGTTTTGGAGGAACTGCAGCAGCGAAGCCTTCGCTCTTCGGACAGCCTGCAGCGACTAGTACGACGACGACTGGTTTCGGATTTGGAGCTGCGAAACCTGCCGGCACAGGCTACGGGTTCGGCACTGGAACTGCAACTGGGACGAGTGCTTTTGGAACGAATGGAACAGCAGGATCGTCGCTCTTTGGTGGCGGTGGCTTTGGCACCACCACGCCCGGTGCAGCGCCTTCTGCCTTTGGTGCAGCACCTGCGGCTTCGACGGCCCCGGCCCCTATTATTCTAGGTGCAGATGCCTCGGTCGCTCAGCTGAACACTGTTAAGGCGGCATACCAGGACCCAGCACAGTCACGCTTCAAGTTCCTCATGTACAACACCGTGGACCCAACGCAGCGGCACCTGTATGTTCGACCACCACACATTAGCGAGCGCCTGTGGAACCAGGCTGAGCTGGACAACCCGGATCCGCTCAACTGCGCACCCGTACCTATCTTGGGTTTTGATAACTTGCTCAAGCGTATCAAGGCTCAGCAGGAGCATGCCGAGAAGTACAACAAGTACACGGACGACCTGCGTGAGCAGCTCAATGAAATGGATAAGCACACGCGGGCTACAGAGGAGAAGCTTGAGAAGTGTCGCCACGAACACGTCCAGCTCTTCCACGCACTCGTGAAGGTTATGCGGGACATCGAGCTGTTGCAGAACTACGGCAAGCCTCTTCAGCGCGAAGAGATGCAGCTCGCGTACGTTGCAGCCGGTTAACTTGCTCTTTGTATCACAGAAACTAACCCATTGTGAATTGCAGGATGGCACTGAAGAAGCTGCAGACGCTGCTGGACTCGCCAGGCCAGTACAAGGCACGACTAAATGACGCTGTCTCGTTGGAGCGTGTTCAGAAGGAGGCACAGCCTCCTCCGACGAGCCAACTGAGTCCGCAGGACCTGCAGCGAGTCTATGAGGTGCGTAGCTTTTGATGAGTTGAGCTGTTATGCAGTGGCCTAATACGTGCTTTGTTGCAGTTTATGGATAAGCAGCGACAGGGGCTGGAGCACCTGACGAACATGATTAACGACGACCTCGCTGACATGCAGCTCATCAAGGAAACTTGGCGGCGGTAGACAGACTGTATTCGTTGGGCCGTTGTGCTCCGCGGTCTATGGTCGCACCACAACAGCCACCGAGTGCAACGAATGAAGTATTTCCCGTGTTGTTGCTCTACCCAGTTACCGCAAAGTCCTGTTTCTGATGAAAAGATTGCAACAAGGCAGGCAGAAGCCAACGACCCAGCAGGTGGCATGCATGTTCGCAAAAAGTTACCAAATTGTGTGTTGTCTTTGTTTTTTTTCTGGAATTTGGAGCCGCCTCCGCGCAGGCAAAGTCGACTGCTCCGGTCTCTTCATACTTATGCATGCCGAGAAAAGATCAATCGACGACGTCCTCCAAGCTGCTGATCTAGTGGTACGGGTCCACGTCGCCGTACGTCTCGATGACCAGCGGGGCCTCGTCGAACTGGTGAATAGGAGGGGGCGACGACAGGCACCACTCGAGCGTCTGGTGCACCTCCGGGATCACGACCTGCGCGTCCTCAGTGGGCGTGTTGTGCACGGGGACGCCGTGCACCTTGCCGTCGGTGGAGAACCGGGCGACGGCGGGGCGGATGGCGGCCGTGGAGTTCACTGCAGAGAGAGGGCATTCAGGTGAGAATAACTGCAAGATCTCGACGAGAACTGGGCGGTTGCGACCGCGGACAGCGTGCATAGAGAGAGGGCACGTAGGGGAAACACATACCGGCCTTCAGGGCGCGCATGGACTGGCGGATGAGGCTCATTGCGGCGAGTAACGGGCTTCCAAGGGGTTTCTTGATCCGAAGGAGCTCTTTGAGGACTGCTGTCTGGCGGTGGGGGCCAGCCAAGCGGCACAAAGACATGAAGTATCGTGCGGAGGAGATAGACCAGCGCCACGCATACAAAAGACTAGATACTTCTGGTTGCTACTTGCGGGGCAGAGAGGCTAGCCTATGCGGATTTGTATGCAGTCTGGTGGTCTCTCAACCCTTACCAGCAACTTGTGCGGCATCCGGGACCGGCAGCCCCGTCGGTGGCGCGGTCAGACTACGTGCCACCAACAGCCACCGAAATGCACCACCGTCGAGACATTGCTACCTACCGGTAGCTCTATCGAGTTGTGCTCAACGGCCGGCAAATTGGAGAATGAGCGAGTGAACAGCGTGTCGGCGGCGGCTACAGCAGGCGCCACCTCCGTAGAGAAAGCCCGCTCGTTGCATTGCCGTGGGATTTGATGCTGTTCGGCTACGGGATTGTTGACTTGGCGCGCTGACGATGACCACTGGTGCTCGTTGCCTTCATTGCCAGTTTTGCATCTCTACCGGCACGACTGCCGATCGGATGGCTACTTTTCGTCGAGACTGCTCGTAGACACGCATTTCTAGCGGTGCTTCGTCACTTCAAGGGCATCAGCACTCTCTCCTCGCCTTGCATGAGCCGTTCTCGATGCTTGGACTGTGCTCGTATTGTTTTGCAGGACACGGATGCTCTTGATCGCTTGCTGTAGAGATTCGAACCAGTACTTTGTGCAACATTCCTGTTCTCTGGGTCACGTTTGGCCTGAGCGCGATCGACATCATACCCTTCGAAAACTGCAACAGGCATGCAGGCTTCGTGCACAGCCGTTGCAACTCTACGTCGGTAGCCGGCCCTTTAGTAAGCAATCATGCACGTCCAAACTTAGAGGCTCGGTTGCAAGGCCTAGCAGTGGCCTGACGACTGCTTACAGTCACGGTGACCGTCGACGAATGCAGGATCAACAGTGTTGCTACCATCGACTGTAGTCAATGACCCGAGATGTTCTGCCTGCTGTCTGCACCCTTGGCACAGCCTGCTCACAACAACTTGAGCAAATCCACCAGTCGAAGTGCTTGAAGTGATTGCTACGTGCCTTTGCTGGTCGCGATCTTTCGCATCCCAAAACGCGGATCTTGACCGACCCAATCTTCATTATTTTGGGCTATATCGCTCACTCCACCCTGCGATTGGTCGTTAAAAGTGAGCCAGTTCAAATTCCACCAACCGCAAAATCCCACCTCGCGATATTTGAACCAATTGCGCGGCGCGCTTTGCTTCAAGGCGCCCAAAACACTGGCTAGACGCGTCTAAAAACCTCGCGAGGTTTTTCATTTTGCGCGAATCGCGCGCCGGCCACTGCGCTTCTCCACTCATTATTGGATTGAAAATCCGGACGGCGCCCAACGACAGGAAGAAATCCCTCCCCTCGAGCTAAACGCCACTTCGAGCAGCTACTACACCGGAATGACGCCGCCCTCGGACGACGGCAAGGTGGCGGACGCCAAGAACGGCGACCTGGCGCAGCAGCAGCAAGCGCTCCTTCAGCAGCAGCTGCAGCAGCAGCAATTGCAGCTCCTCCAGTTGCAGCAGCAGCAGCTCCAGAGCCTGAGCCAGAACATGAGCCCCAGCGAGCTCCAGGCCTTGCAGCAGCAGCAGCTCGCGCTCTTCATGATGCCCATGTTCCCGCTCATGATGCCGCTGCAGCAGCAGGCGCTGGCGTCGGCTTCCACAGGCGCGTCAGCGACCACGGAGGCCTCAGCTACTGCCACATCCGAAGCGGATGCTGGTTCTGCTTCGGATGACGCTGCCGCCGAGTCTGCAGAGGCCTCAGCGACGGCTGCTGCATCTGGCGACGAGGCGTCGCCCACGTATCATCCCGGCGAGTCGCTCGGACTGACGCCGCCTTTCGTGGGCACCGACGGCTTTGGAATGCTGGCAGGGGCGCCCAATGCTCCTTTGAACATTGAAGAAATCCCGAAGCGCAAGCGTGGCCGCCCCCCAAAGAAGGACGTGGCTGCGCGAGCCAAGGCGGAAGCGGAAAAGTCGCTCAAGCAGCAGTTCCCCATGTGGGGGTACGGGCTGCCCATGCCGCTGCTGCCGGGCTTCCCCGGTATGCTGCCTGGCATGTCGAACCCTGGCGCGGTGGTCAAGGACCACTCTGCTGTAGATGACCAGACGGTGAAGGAAGAAGAGTGCGATGGCGAACGCCCCGCTAAGATGGCGAAGAAGAAGCAGCGCGGAACGGGCAAGCCGCGGGGACGGCCACGCACGCGGCCTCGACCTGGTGAGATCATCCGCCGGGTAAAGCCACTCCCTATCGCGCCGGCAAACTATTCAGTCATGTACAACTATTCCCTCTCGAACCTGGCACAGAAGAGTGCAGAGCTTAATGCCGACGGAACCACGGCTGATCACGAAGCTACGACAGTCACGGACGAAGCTCAGGACGAGAACCGACTGGCCCCGCTGAGCGCCTCGCTGCTCTCTGGGGAGCACGAGTAAGATCTTCCACAACGCTCAACGTATTTCGAGTAGCGGTCGCTTTAACATTGCGTACGCGTTCACCGTAGTTTTCATTGAGCGTGTTCTTCGCTTCCTCAATGGAAATGCCGCGCAGTATCAACATTAAAATTTACAACAGGAAGTGTCGCTTGTATTCACTGTAAATCGAGGATGTCTATGTGGTGCGGCTTGTGCGCAGGCAGCGAGTAAGCAAGCACGCTTTGCGATGGGGTGGGCAAATAAATACCTAAAGAAGCTCATTCCCCAGCCGTCTGCGCGTGCGGCATGCGTCTTCGACAGAGCCAACGCAACCAACTGCGAGTGGGTAGATGCTCTAGAAGAACACCTCTTCATCGCCGTCGTTGCTCACGGCGTCGCTGTCGTAGTAGTCAAAGGTGTAGTCGTTCATGTCGTCACCCAGATCTTCCTCGGCGTCGTCCATGTCTCCGTCGTCCGCCTCCTGTTCGGCCGCCTTGGCCTTATCCGCTGCAATTTTCTTCTCCTGCGCTTCGAGCGACTTGAACACGTTCTCAAATGCGCGCGGCTGCATAATGCCGCGGCTCGTGGAGCCTCCGGACGCCGGCGTGCGCAGTCCGCTGAGCGAATTGGCGCGTAGCTCCTCGGGCACGTACACTTCGTTGGCCTTCTGCGTTTCCGGCACTGTCACGTGCACGAAAGCTACTGGGTCTGAGGCCTTGCGGCCAGCGTCCGGGCCTGCCGGGTCCGCTTCCCACGGATGGTACAAACTCTCGAGCTTGTGCGCCAAGATGCGCTGCCTCTGGATCAAATACGCCTCGCGGTCGGCCAGCGCTTCCGGCTGCGGCAGCTCTAATGGCGGGTACAGCGATGCGCCAGCTTCAGCCTGTTGCAGCATCAATAGAGAGCAGAAAGTCGTCAGCAATTGCACAGTGGGGCAGTGGATGGCTGTTGACACATACGTGGAGCTGCTCCATCTGGGTGTGCGAGAGGCCCAAGTCCTCGCGCGTCTCGTCCATAATGTCCGCCAGCATCGAGTCCCGGCTGCCGCCGAAGCGCACGCGACCGCGACCCCGTCCTCGACTCATAGCGACAGTCACGCAGCAGGTTCAAGAGGTTGGATGCCAATTGCAGTGTGCTCCAACCAAGGGTTCAAGTATATTCGGTATCGTGGGGTTTGTAGACCTATATTACAGACTACTATGTGAAACCGGTAATGAATAGGTTCTGCTTCGACCAATGAGAGAGCGGGAACGAGTGCAGCTTCAACTTGCTCCGTGATCAGCTATGGGGATGCAAGTGTTCCTGAGGCAGTCATCCGGGAGGCTTTCGTTGACGGGGAGGTGGGGAGGAGCTGGGCGCGGTTCGATGGCAGCGATCCGGTTTCGACGGAGTGAAGTCGGAGCGGTATCGCATCATCTTTCATCGTGACGCGCGCGATCGACAGTAGTAAGATCTAGTTGTTCACCCCACGTCAAGGAAGACGCTGGTGTACCCAGCAGCAGGTGATATCGCTGAGCTCAGCTGTGCGGCGAAGCAGCGCTCGTGATGAGGACAAAAACGTCACCTTTGCACGTCCCCATACTGGCGCCAGTGCTGGTCTTGCGATCGTTTGGCCGTCATTTGGTGGTCGCGTGCCCATCATTCGCTACGTTGTGCTCGATACCAGCAAACGAGCTGTGCAAACAAGGATGCGCTTGATCTTCGGCTTACCACACCGCGGGTCCAGCGCTTTAGAATTGCGATGGCTGAGGTTCCTACAGTTGCATTCGTTGTGCGGAGGCAACAACGCAAGCAAAACGGGTCTTAGGGAGGGACCGCTGGCGCACGACCGCGATGGTCTCCGCTTTGGATTCCAGTCTTTGTGTCCACCCTCCTTCCTCACATTCGAATTCACCAGCACTTCCACACATCAGCTTCATTCAATCAGCCAATAGCTCAAAACCTTATTACGATGCGGACAATGGTGGATACGGAGACTATACAGCGATTCGTAGACGCGGTAGCGACATCCGAGTTGATACCCTTGACTTCGGAGCCCCAGAACGGCCGAATGTACTGCTACGGTGGCATTCTCCCCGGCTCAACTGAACCAGCAGTGCTCGAGATTCCTGGAGGCGTGCAGTGGCTGAACGATACTCCGGCTGCAGCAATCGAAGAATCTCCATCACGTTTGTACGTGCGTCCAGCATACCAAGCACTGTTGTTGCTGGCCATGGCATTCGTCGACCACCCGGAGGTGCCGCACCATCGCGTCGTGATCACCGGGTCTTCAGGCACCGGCAAGACAAGCTTTCTGAGCTGGGTTCTACGCCACCTTCGACGACTGCAAAAGCCTCCAGTGATCGTGCTCGACATCGCTGGGTTCTTCGGTCGTATCGCGTCGGACGGTGAAGTCACCGCTGGCATTCGAGGCTCTAGCTTTCAGCAGGAGCTCGCTGCTCGCAGCACAGTGTATTTGTGTGACACAACGTGGACCGACCAAGTCGAATTCACTGGGCCTGAAATACGGGCTCGTACCATCGCGATGACTCCGCCAATGCACTCGATGACGGCAATCGATCAATCCGATGCCATGCGCACCTTAGTGCTGGTGATGCCTCTGTGGACCGTGACTGAGCTCGAAACTTGCCGCTCAACGTGCTACTCGCGTAGTGTTTCACAAGAAACACTGCTCGAGCTCTTCCAATTGTGGGGTGGAGCGGTGCGCTGGACATTAGGGACGCCTTTGCAAGAGTCCAAGCACGAGTTTGTGAACAGCGTGGGGTCGCTGCCTTTTACTTCGGCGGTTCAGATTGTTAGCAACGGTGGTCTAGTGGGAGAACTACGCGATTCGCAGCAGGATGATGAAAATGGTACCGACGGTGATATCACGGTTGGATCACGCCTCGTTCACATGCACGTGGACTCCGACAGTACCTTTCAGCTTAGTGGGGTAGCGGTGTGTAGCTCCCTAGCATGCTCGCTGCTCATCGGTGCCAGTTCCAAGCAGCTTCAGCACGCTCATGACTTCATTGAACGTCGTGACTGTGTGGTTGAACCGAGGACCATGCAAATCTTCTACCAGCAGGTGCAGCAAGAGCTCTTCGACCGAGCTTCTTCAACCCCGTGAAAGCGGACGGCACGATCAAGTGTGTATTTGAGTTGTCTTTGTAGCAACTACTTTGTGACAGAAAGCGAGTGCACCAACTTTGAATGGAAATGTGTTACATTATAATGCAAGAAACCTCTTTCTTCAATACGTGTGGCCACCGCCTTTTAAGTTCCGGTGCACACTTGTAGCCCGGCGACAGCTTCAGCTGGAGCCGTTTTCTCGGTAGCCGCCGTCGACCCCGGGAATGGCGTATCTGGCTCTGATGCCGTGAACGTGTTGTTCATCGGTCGACCCGGGTGAGATCCACCCATGTACGAGGGGAGCGACGAAATCGGGATGCCATGGTTCTGAGCCACCTCCAGGAACGCCTTCATGTCTTTCTGCGTAAGCACCAAAGCACAAGCCACATACTCAATACAATGCTCTGGCATCAAGGGCGAAACGAAACAAGTCACGTACAAACACTTTGATCTTTTCACGTGTCTCCGGCTGAATGATGGCCGAGATCACCTTCCAAGCACTGTAGAAAATGAACGGAGCGTTCACGATGTACAGGCAGTGCAGGGTTTCCGGGTAGTAGAGCTGGCCCACGTCGAAGATAGGCTAGTTGAACAGAAGGCAACAGCCAATGTTATCAGCGTCAAATCCAACCGATTCCCACAAACACTTTTAATGACATACCTTCAGGTGACTCAACACCGTCGGCGATAGCAGCTTCATGTTCAGACCCTTAAGGTCCACGATGCACACGTGCTTGTAGACTCGACGGCCAAGTCGCTTTGAGATCGCAGCCTTCTCCCATTGAATGCGCTCCATGTACTGCCAGCGGTGCGGGATGATGTCGTTGACGTTTGAGAACGTCTTAAACAAACCATCCGGGTTGATATCGCTGATGCGATCCACAGTCACGAGGTGGCCTTCCTTATCTTCACCGTAGGTGTAGGTCGGCCAGTACTCATTGTACATCTTGGACATCGGCAGGTCGCGCTCGAGGATGTTGTCAACGTCGTGGACAGCTCGCGCATCCTGAATTTTCTTCGCCTCTGAAAGCGTGAACTGCTCACGGTTCTTCTTCACTCCGCGATACGCTCGAGCCACGCGGATAGCAAGGTCGTCCGTGCAGTGGTCACCGAGCTCGGCCTTGACGGCGTCGAAGAACGGCTGATCCTCGGCTGCAAGCGGTTGGGCCTCTTCGTTTTCATGCAGCGACATGGTCTTGAGTGTTTGGTGACGACTTCGACTGTGCTTCCGACGTCTGCAAGAAACCGCTCGTGTGATTGTACCGCAAAGCCCAAGTGAAGCTTCAGCGTTCTGAGGAGCACAAAGAGTCAGAAAACGGTTGCACGTTGAGTGCGCTGCATTTAGGCAAAACTGAAATTGGCGCAGCAAATTACAGTGGTCATCATGCTTCTCAGCTTCTTGTCTATCATTATCTCGAGCACAACTGGCTGGACCGCAACCGAGTCCAATCTGACCCTGGATTGAAGCTGTAGATAGCCTGCGTCTGTGCTAAACATCCTCGTCCTCGCTTGATGCTGACTGACGCTTACAGACGAGTGACCTCCCAGTCCGCCACGGTGCGCTCCAGCACATCCTCGGGCGCCGTGTCGAAGGGGCCCGTTTCTGATAAACGACGCCATCAACGACAACAACAGGTCAACCTCCGTCGACTACCAGCAAGAAAAAAACAAGCACAGCCTCCAACAAAAGAAATTGTACCTGTTCGTCGCGGGTTGTGGCGCTCCTTGAGGATGGCCGGCTTGGGGATGATGGTGCCCGTCTTCTTGGACACGCGCACCTTCTCACCTTCGTCCGTGAAGCGGATGGCGACCCGCGTGGGCTTGCCAATGGACGGGTCCACAAGGTTCACGTTGCTGTAGTGGATGGGCGAGGGCGACAGGTACGAGCGACCAGAGGCAGCAGGCGTCGCCTTCACGTAGCGGTGGGACTGCAGTAGCAATAAGTCAGTTTCCCGGCGTCTCTGGAGCCTCGCAGCGGACCGTTCCGACGCGCCAGCCACGCACCATGTTGACATTCTCCACGATGACTTTGTTCAGGTCGCGCACGACGCTCACGACCTCTCCCTGCGTGCCCTTGTGGGGTCCAGCGATGATCTCGACCTGCGCATACGGTTAGCGCAGCCAATATTGCGAGTTAACGCGCGGGAAAACGCACCTTGTCGCCGCGGAAGATGTGCCAGGTCTTGACCAGGTCGATCGCTTTCTTCTTGGTGCGCGGGCCGCGGCGGAAGGCAATCGGGATACGCGTCGCCATCTTCAGCTGCTCTGGGCGATGCTGTCCACAAGTACCGAGCGAATGTGAGGCACCAGCAGCTCCGCTTCTCTATTGGTCGAAATACACGACTCTTAAGGAATGTAACTGGTCGAAAATATGAACACGTCGATTGGTTGAAAATATCTTTTACCTCATTTGACTGGTCGAAATCCCGCAGCCACCAGAAAAGTCTCAGGAAGAAAAAAACCCGAGCCACGCGCACCACCAGCCAGGGGGAGCACAAGATCAGACAAGGACGATGGCCGATATCGCCGACAAGCAGGAGCTGCCGCCCGCGGGCGACGCC
>JAHWLE010001584.1:0-10332 GCA_024679135.1 Phytophthora foliorum | reverse complement strand
CCCCCCCACACACACACACACATTCTCGTAGCATATAGGAACATCAAGAATATAAGTAGACCCGACGGTACTTTAACTTGGCCTACGGATACGCTGCTCTGGTTTCGAGCCGCGGCCTGCATCCCCCTTGACTTGGCGATTCCGACGGCGACCGCCCCGTACAGCCTACGCATTGGTTCTCATGGATTGTCTCTCACACACTTCCGACTGATGTCGGATGACGAACGCCTAGCCCGCAGCTCTAACAATACAAACTTCTCGATGGACTTCAGTTCAACAGCACAACCACCACAAGCGCCAGCAACGTGCTCGACTTATGACGAAATTCTGCTGGCCCTGAGCGGCCTCACCGCGTTTGGAAGTATTTTCTGGTAACCCCACATGGGGTCGCTACGCCACGTTGGCACATGCATTCGTCCGGCTAGATCATTTCTTCAGCGTCACCGCTGCGCCGAAGCACACCTGCACAGGTGGTCCACAGTCACCGTAACGGAACATATGCGCCACAACTTCATTTGGTGGCAACACATCATACGCTCTCCCAAACTAAATGGCACTTATCTCGAGTTCGTCAGGTCTCACCCACCCCCAGCGGATGTCGTCGTTGACATGGACGACTCAGACTCGGACCTTGGTGCCCTGGTGCCCTGGAACACGCCCACCGCCGTGTCCTTACGTACCCGTTTTCGGACAGCGAGTAAACCCTCATTGTCGACTTCCACGCCGAACACAAAAACGAATTTGACATCAGCTATTATCATGTGCAGTCGCAGTACACATCAGGCAGCCATATGGCACAATGAACACCGTAACATCCCGATACACGTTCATTTTCGCATCGACAACACTTCGACTGTGGCTTGGCAAGCAAAAATGGCCTCTAAGAACACACCCACACAAACCATAATCAGACTACTAGGTACCTGGTAGGTGACGTACGAAATTCAATTCTCCACATCTCACATTCCGGGGTGGAGAATGTCACTGCGGATGCGGGTTCCAGAGGCTCGACTAACCCACAATCACTATGTATTTTCACTAAATTGACGCATGGTCACAGTTCCGTCCCCAGATAGACGTTAAAGGCCTGGAACAACTCTGGCTCAATATCGGCGCGAACACTCAGTGGCCGAAACAACATACGTCAAATGCGAACATGCCCTCATCGTCTGGCAAGTGTTCGTCTTTTGGCGGGGAATAAACCCTTAGCTTGATGGAGTACCTCTTGTCGCACAACTGCACATTGTCTTCAAGTTCATCGTCATGTTTCCAACACAGTGATGGTTCCAATCGCCCGGTCCGCAGCTCGACCATCCTGAACACATTACTTGGAGTCCGGCATTTCTTCATCGCCTCTGGCCGATTATTCCACTCTGACCATCCACAGATTCGCATGCTCTTCAATGGCATCTCGACAGCCCACCGGAACGCAAGGCCCCGGTCTCTATCCGTCTTCTGAAGTCCTGTTTCGCGTCACTCAACATACGAGCCTCCTCGGATCAAGTTCTATGGGGGGCTGTGTCTGTCCTTCTTCTTCCTACTCCGCCGCTCAGAGATAGCAGCCGCGAGCAAAGGTCGGTTCCGATGGTTTGCGCTAAAAGCAATGGATGTAGCGGTGCTCGACCAAACCGGACAACCCACAATGGACGCGGCTCAAGCGGACTCCGTGCACATAAAATTACGAGGTTCCAAAACGAACCAGGCAATGCGGGCGACGCCGCGCATGCTACGACATTCGGGTCACCAATTCCTGTGCCCGGTGTTCGGTGCGACCCTCTTTCTACGATCCCGGGGGAATCTTCCTATGGACTTACGTGTCGCCATTTACCCCTCCAAGGACGGCATGTTCAAGTCCATCACAGCCCAACTGCTAGCGAGCAAGATCCAGGAAGCAGCAGCCCGTCTCGGGGACAATCCGCGCTCCTACACTACGCATTCTCTTAGGCCTGGAGGCGCCACCCATATGTACTGGTTTGGCGTACACGCATTGACAATCCAGTTTCACGGTCGCTGGCCATCCGACACATTTAAAATCTACACTCAACTCTACAGGGAATCAATGGTAAATGGGGCAAGAACGGCAACAATTCTACAGTGAAGACCCACTCGCCGTCAATTGGGGAGCTCAGCTCTTGCCCATTTCAGACAAAGCTGCAGCCGACTACGTGAGCCATCACTCAATGCACTGTTCATGCCGCAGATTGCCCCCAACATCGTCGCGAGCAGAGGAATACGAAAATTACCTCATAGTTTAGCATCAGAAAATTTGGCAGGAATTCTCAATAATAGGGCGAGTACGTTATCTGATCGGTTTTTATGCAATGGTACACATGGTACAATGTGTCCAGAGTGATGGTCCGGCAAAAAAAGATTCGGAATGAGGTGTCCGTCCCGAAATAATCGTATCTATTAATACTACTCTATGTATTGCATTGGTCTAATCATTTCCACACAGTTGGCTATACGCTCCCTCAAGCTCCATTTATAGAAGCCAAAAGCGCAAGCAGGACAAGACCGCGGCAGTGTGCATCGCTCCGACTTGCGCGCAACGATGGAGGTCCCCGCGCCGCTGCTGAACGGCTCCATCACGTACCTGGTGCTGACGCTGCTGGCCTGCTTCGCGGGCATCGGCATGGGCGTCACGGGCAAAATGAGCCGCGAAAACTCGTCGTACGTGGCCCGTTTCGCCCCCATCTAGTCGCTCTTGGACACTAATTCGTTTCTTATTTGTGTCACTGTAGCGTCTTCACGTTGTTGGCCTTCATGACCGGCATCTGCCTCTGGATGTTCTGGTAGGGAGAGAAATAGTCCCGAGCTATTGTGCGTTGTCTTTTACTAATTTGTTGCTTTTTGTGACGCAGGGCGTGCTGTTGGCTGCACCAGTGGCACATCCTCGTGGTCCCCACGTACGGCGCCGAATAGGAAGAAGCTGCTGGAAGAAGAGAGCAGGCCACAGTTTTCTAGAGCCGACGGCGAGAAGCGATCTCCCGTCGGGCGGAGCACCTGCCTCCCTATAAACAATGGAGCGGAACACGAAGTCAGAATTATTTTTTTCTCTGTGTCTCTGCTTTGGATGTTGTGGAAAATCTCAGACAATTGCTGCATGGCGAATTCAAGCGCTTCCTTTTGTTGTGCTCAGTGACGGTTATCTGCTGCCTAACTTGGCCGTCGACTGGGCCTACCCCACACGGGGCGGACTCTCCTCGCTACCACCTAACTAAAGTTAAAGCGTACGCTGCCTCCGTCGGCAACAGTACTTGCGGCTCCGCCGCCCACCCCAAATGCAAACTGATGCGAGCCGTAGTCCTCCATATCGGGTGCGATGTCAAAGTCTTCCTCGTCCTCACCATCAAAGTAGTCCCGAATGATACGCACAGACTTGTCGTAAATGTCTGCACACGAGTCAAATCAAGCATTGCAGGTTAGGCACCAGGCACAGCGTCAACTTTTGGGGGTCACGCATCGCTAGCGCACCTTCTTCTTGATGAAACTGCAGGTTTTGGATCAGGTCAATGCCGTCCGCTTCGTCAATGTATCGCGCCATGCGATTCTCGGTGTCCGTCAGCGACATGTCTGCCTCCCCTGCCCGAAGAATGTTTTCAAGAGCGTCCAAGGACACGTTAATTACACGCGGGTCTTGGACGTCCAGCAGCTTCACTAACGGAGGAATGCATCCTACAGACCAACGATAGTTAGTCGCTGCATGTTTGCATCAAACACCACGAAGCGAGTTGCCGTACCTTGCTGTACTAAATATTTGATCTGCTCTGTGCTGCCTCCGGATGTGGCATTTGAAATTGCCCAGGCCGCTTCTTTTCGCACGTCAAACTCGACTGATGACAACTGGAACAGTAGCGGCGGAATCACGTTGGCATCGATTACCTCCTGTATCTGACTTGGCGTACCAGCGGTAACATTGGAAATAGCCCAGCACGCTTCCTTGCGAATGATCTTCTTCTCGTGCTTCAGCAGAGGCACAAGCCGCGGCAACACAGCGAGGTCCAACATCAATTGCGTCTGCTGCTCATTACCAGTCACGATGTTTCCAATTGTGCGTAATGCCGGCGTCTGAATAGCTGTTAGTGTATGGCCGACCAGGTCCACTACCCGACTACACACGCCAGCATCGATAACGGCCTGAACAGTCTCAGTTGAGCCATCTGAAAGATATGAGAGCGTCCAGCATGCATCCGTGACAACTTCCTCGTCCGGTGAATGAATGAGATGCGGAAGCAGCTTCAGCGCTGGGCTCACCAGTGCAAACTCTGGTCTAGGCTTACCACGACAAAAGTTCGACAGCGTCCACGTAGCGTTCCGGAGGATAGTGAGCTTCCCTGATGACCGTCGCAGCACCGCCAGCAGCGGCATCATCGCGCCCGCGTTCAACACCAAGTCGCGACATTGAGGCGAATCACCCGATATATTTCCCAGCGCCCACACGGCCTGTTCGCAGACGTCTTCATTCGGCGAAAGCAGCAGTCCGCACAGCAATTCAACCGCGCCGCAGCTGATGACCACCTCGGTGTGCTCTGTAGTGCCCGACGCGATATTGGTAAGCGCCCAAGCCGCCTCAAACTGCATCTCCGGTCTGTCATGTTGCCGCAAAAACTCCACCAGCAGCGGCACGACGCCCAGATTGATCACCTCCTGAATCGGCGGGTTGTTCTCTGTCCACGATAACCACACAATTAGAGCGCAAAAAAGCATCTCTCTCCAGCACCTCAAGCTCTCCTCACCGAGCGACAAAAGCCGTCGGAGCTTGGACACTGCGTTGGACTGTTCTATGGGGTCGAGCGACTGGATCATCGCCGCGATCTTGGGCAAGTCCGACACCTGTAGCAACAGCCAGAACCACCCAAATTACTTGCCCGTCCCTGCACTGCATGAGCCGCCCCAGCCAGCGAAGAGCAAGCGTACACTGACGCCGTTGAGGGAGCGCATCGTCACGTCAGGACTCGTGTGCATGGGGGTCGCCATGTTCACGACGGCGCTGTGGTCCTGCTGCCATCATTGCAGTACATTAGTCTACCAGTGGGAGGAACTAACTGCATGTCGGTAGGTTTGTTACCATGGGGAGCATGCGTCTCCGCTGGTTCAGGCGCTCCTCGCGGCGGCTCTTGCGGATCTGGACCGTGGTGTCCTCGCGCCGCCGCCGCGTCTCGTCCGCGTCGATTCCCTTCTTGAAGCTGCGCATGCGCTCGGCGACGCTCGTGGCCATGGCGGAACTGGGTGGTACTCGTGGAGTGCTGCCAAGCGATATGCTCTTGGTGGCGAGTGTGGCGGCACGCACTGAAACCCCGCCAAATTGTCTCGTATCAGGTATGAAGGGGATACAGCTAGCACTTGCGATTTGTATGGAAACGTGGATCGAAAAACGAATACAGGGCAGCTTTATCACCTCCCACAGACAGCAAGCAAGCCGATGATGCACTGCAGCGACGAGGAAGGTCATGGCGTTTCTAGACGCATGTATGTCAAACTAGTCCGGCCATTTGCTTCGGGACGAAAAAGAAGGTCGCATTCTACATGTAGTGGACGCTCTCCAGCCTGGACGGATAGATGCTGGTCGCAGCGTGCTTTTCAACGAGCAGTGTGTCGCTCTACGCAACGCCATCATTGAGTGACTGTATGTTCGCAATTCTGTCCCCAGCTTTCATTCACGAATTTGCAGTTACCTTCACGCTTCACCAATGGAGGACTAAGCCTATCTGTTAATAAACTGTCTGTCATGGTCATTGTCAATACGCAGCAGACATCAATCCAAGTTACATGTATATTATTGTATACCGCGGTACTGTTGATTCGAACTTAGCTCCACCCCTTCTCACTCCCAGTATGTTCGCGGCAAGTCGTTTGGTGCTCCCCCGCCGCCCAATTTGGCAGGTATCCCGTCACCATGTGCACCACCATCGCCCCAGTCGCCGTAGCAGTAGAACGCGCCGCGTTTCCCGCGTCCCCCAAGCTGCTCCGGACTCCACGGGAGCTCTCCTGGCTCTACTCGCGGCAATGTGCGGCGTCCAAGTGTACTCCAGTCCAGTAACGGGCTCCTTCGAGAGCGCCGACTTTGTTGCAAGACACTTTGAGACCTCCTGGAGCCAGGTGCAACGCGGTCGCGCCTACACTTTAGCCACCTCGACGCTGTATACTCCAGTGGCGGGTGCTGCGGTGCTGAACGCCCTGTGGCTCGCGATCGCGGGGCGTCACGTGTGTCGAGCGGTGGGCAACGCCCGATTCCTGTCGCTGTTTTTCGGCACTGGAACGCTCGCTAATGTGGTGTCGGTGACGTCCGGGAGCGAGCTGAGGGACGGCCCAGTGTTCCCCAAGCTTCAGCTGCCGGGAGGCGCGTCCTGTGCTGTCGACTGCATTGTGACGCTCAATGCATTGCTGTACCCGCCCTCCCGAGTCGCTCTGACGCGACGGTGGATGCGCTGGCCGCTGTGGCTCTTCAGCGCCATGTTCTTGACGAGAGATGAAGGGGAACGACCGCCCTGGGTGCCTGATAGTGCCCCTCGGGAAGGACATGTGACGGGAGTGCTGTGTGGATTGGCGGCGTTCTTGGTGCTGAGACGCCCGCCTCGTTATATTTGAGCGTGTGTTGTGGTGCGTGTGGAAGCAGTGCAGGAGGAAAAGACCTCTTTGAATGATTTTAGCGTCCTTTTGGGACTCCCCTACTTTGTCATGTAAAGCAGTCAATGTCTTTGCGGCACTTGACCTCGCCTCGCTTACGACAGTTCGTCCAGAATCTCCACCAGTCTCGTGACCAGAAACTCGAAACTCTCGCCTGCTTGTCCCTTGGCTAGCATCTTGCAGGGTGGGAAAGCTTGCAGGAAGGTGCAGCCTTGCTTCTTGGAAAGCTGGAAGACCAAACCTCGGAAATTCACAGTACCAGACACACTCTTGATGCTGACAAACTCGATTCGCAAGTCGTTGCTTGAGCAGGAGACGAGACTCACTCGCGTCGTCAGTGGGTCGCCATTTGACTCGTCAAACAACACAAGGTCCTTGATCGAACTCCACCAAGCTCTTCCCGGAGTTAAAAACTCGGCATAGATTTTAATGCGAAAGTTGATGCGGTTATCCAGAGAGAGATCGTGGCACGCGTACTCATCCGACAGACCGCGCACCTCCGCAAATACCCACTTGCCGCCTTCGCGGAAATACGCAAGTTCTGCGTATTGAGGCCTTCCTCTCAAATTCAAGCAACAGCGCATCGTTAGCATGAGCTTTACCACCCCCCTATTTACGTCCGTGTCTGCATGGTACAATTCATTGATTAGCGCTTGCATGACAGGTGCTTCATCATCGCAGGCGTTTGACCAGCTTGACCGGACATCACTCGGATGGCGAATGTGAGTCAAACCACTGGGCTGGTAACTGCGGCCAGCATGTAGAGAATACAGACGGTACAGCGTCCGTCCAAAGCACGCCCTCACTGACATTGAGCCATCAACCGTGATTTCACGTAGCGCTCTCGCCGTCCTCTGGATGTAGTCCCCGTCGAAGCAATCAAGAAAATAATTCGATATATCACGATCTGGTTGTTGGTGTACCAACCACTGCTGCTGTCCATCTTGCTGCCATTGGTGTTGCCACTGTTGCCAATACTGTCGTTGATATAGCTCTACCTCGTGGTTCATTTTAGCATCTGGGAGTAGTTCCTTGCGCACCAACTCAAAGGGGAATTTAAGGGTGTCAACATCGCACACATACTGCTGGACCGGTACAAACTGCCAGGAGAAGCTTAGCGCGTTGCGTGCTGCTCGACTTCGGATAGTCGTGGTGTAAATCTTCACTTGGCTGAACTGGGGAGGTTTCGGGCTTCGATATCTCTCGCGTCCATAACTTTCGTCATCGTCAGCAGTCCTATCTGGCGCTCTTGACACACTCGCTGTTCTCCTCGAATCACGAAAACGTTGTGGGATCTTGAACACATTCCGCGAAACTTCGTTAGGGAGGTCGTCAACAAAGTCCCTATAATTCTTCATGGCGCTACCGACCAAGAAGCGAGCAAAATCGTGAATAACACCGTTGCCGGCTCCCACTGAATGAATGTTCTTGACTACCTTGTTGGGTGGTTCAACACCCGTTGCCATCCCAGGATTCGTCAAGAAATAACTCTAAGGGAAATCGGGCAGCTACATCTACCCTATCGCGTCAGCCAAAGCAACTCTCGGGGTTTCCGCCCGCAAAACCCGTGGCTTTTCTATATTGCACAGGTTCGCTTTTCACCTTAATGCGATGGCGATGTCTCATCACGCGCAAATATTCATCGATATCGGCGGTACAAACGTGATTTACTGAGAAGTAAACTCGCAGTGCAAGCTCTCACGTGTACGAATCAGCAAGTCAACCATATCGTTGGGCAGCTTCGCCCCTGTTGCACGCCAGTAGTTTTCCATGATGATCAGGGATTTGAGAACGTCACTGGGATCAATCGTCGAGGCTGAATGTGGCAGCTGCGTTGATGTCAGAGCTACTTCATCAAACAGCACAATTTCGGTTCTTCTGCGTGTAGTGCTATCAGTTCCTTCGTTTGTGTCAGCTTTGCTTTCATTAACAAGAGCGTTACCATTCAAATTACCATCCTGACCAATCATCTCCACAATCTCCGAAGCTGAAACGTTCGCACCAAGTGCATTATCTAAGCCCAGCTTGGCGAAGTCAACTGCATTGTGCAGCGTCACAGACAACTGACGTATCTGAGATTCTGCATTGAGTGCATTCAGCGCCTCCTGTAGTTCTTGAAGAGACACTGTGTTGGACATTTGAGACGAAAGATGAGCAGTTTCAAGATAATTTTCTTCGTGCTGCACGGGAATTATTTGTGCTTGCATCCAACAAGCTGCGATTCTAGTCGTCTCCACGTTTTGCCAAGCGGTATTGGCTAAAGCCACCGCTTCTGGCAGGTCAATCTCAAAAATGTTGTCACAACTTTTGCTGCTTCGAAGTCTGGTTAAGGCACGGTGAACAACTAGTGCCCGGTAGTTTTTATGGAAATCATCTTTGAGACCAATGCTGCCGGGCTGCACAAAATCTGTCACCGGCGGCGATAAAAATTCCAGCTGAATATTAGTTAGGGCCGCCAGATCTGTCTTATGGACCCGAAACGTACCCACTAGAAGCAAAACACGCCGGCTAGCATTTATCAACTCCTGATTCCACGTCTTCAGCCACGCACAGAAAATATCACCCGTCATCCAAGCAATAGAATTGCTGTAGAATTTGCCACAGCCGAAGAGCTTCATATCCTGACTCGTGTGTCCAATAAAGATCGGCTCCAGACGTTCCGACCCCGTAGCATTAGTCGCCAACGTCACAGTCAACCTCGTCTCCACCTTCTTCACAGCACCCGCCCCCACCTCCTCATCCACATCCACTGCAACCACAGGGCTGCAGTCATAAAAGAACGACGTCTCATCCATATTCCACACATCGTTCATCGTCCTGCCTTCTCCGGCAGCAAGAAACTCCTCAACCACTTTTTGTAGTCTCAACTGCTCCATCTCCACGTTAGCAACTTCTGATTTCCCTCCATGAGTCTTCTGCAGCTTGAGCGCATGTCTCGCCTGGAAGCGGCTGAGCCAGCCATTGGACAGCTCCAGTCTCTCGTCTGCTGGGATACCCAGGGCGTCATAAATGCTCCTCGTCATGTTCTTCACCTCTTTTCCTGTTAGTTTAATGTACTGCTTTAGTGGCAGCCGATCCAGCCACACACACAGGCAGCGCTCCACCTCTGGGTGCTTCACTCTCTTCTCCCTGATGACCGACGTCTGGTGGCTCTGCACGAGCTTCTTGAACTTGTTCTCGCCCAGCAGCCAGCGACTCACTGTGGCCTGGTTCAGGCGCCCGAACCGCGGCTCCAAGGCCTGGAAATGGGCCGCTGTGCGTCTTTGATTGCACCCATTCGCACGATGCCAGGCCAAGACGCGGAGCTTCTCTTCCGCGGTGATTTCCGAGCGCTTCACAGGGACTCCCGAGGTGGGAACAACACCACTAGAACGAGCAGACGGAGGTGCACATGCGGATACAGAAGCTGCTCCCATACAGACGCTGTCAGCAGCGCCAGCAACGGCGGAAGCCGGCGCGGACATGTTGAGCTCGAGTGCGCACAAGAATGATGGTGCAACGTGATATTATCCAGATAAATATCTGGATAGTATGCTCTGGCACGGTGCGGATGTTTGACCGCGCCTCTTCTTAGTCCGCAATAGGCCAAAAAAAATCCGGCCTCCTCCTCGCCACAGACTTGAATATCCAAGAGTATCCGCCATGTTGATGAAGATGCTGTCGCTGCGCGGGCCCGCGCTCTCCGCTGCGCGCAAGCAGCTGCGG
>JAHWLE010001583.1:0-10343 GCA_024679135.1 Phytophthora foliorum | reverse complement strand
CTCGGGAGCGTGGGTGCCGCCATTACGACGCTTGCGAGCAGTCTGGTACACGAATTGGGCCGCGATTGCAGCCGCCACGCCCACGCCGAAGGCCGCGGCGAGTTGACCGCTGCCCACCAAAGTCTTCACCATTTGACAACCACGAAAAATAATCAGTTTAGTGGCTGACGAGCAGCGATTTGTATGCCCCTAAAACCAATTTTTTTTTTATGCTTTAGCAATTATTTAGTTTTACGAAGTATTTATCATTTCCATTGCTGCCTCATGGGGAGAAAGTTGTTGTACGGGTCGCCGGTCTGCAGTGTGAACGTCGGGCACAATGGATTCGCAGCAGCAGTCTCGTTGTACACATCTCCGGCTTGATCGTGATCACGTAGTTCGTACCTGCTTGAAGCCGTTGCTGATCTGAGGGTATCTTTAGTATACGCTCCAGTCGTCCGCCGTCAGCGTGAAGCTCACGGTCTGAGACTCACCCGCCGTCAGACTGATCTTCTAAATTTGTATTATGCTCTCGGCTGTGGAGACTAATCAAACACGATGTTCCTGCCATTTCTGTTGGCCTGGCAAGCATACGCAGTCATAGTGGTTAATCCTGCAAAGGAGGTGTACAGCTCGGTGTGCGCGAAACAAGAGGATGAAGCAACAAATGACTGGATAAACAGTGCGTGCTTCTGTTTTCTGCGGTGGCAGTGCTGTTTGCGTGTCTAGCTCTGTTGCTGCGACGGCATTCCTGCCATTAGAGTGTCGACGTTATTTTCCAGAGATTGCTACATGATCACAAGAGAGGCTGTATGAGCTCGGGTTGCGGTCTACCAGGTGAAGCCTAAACCGTACCAAGTCCTTCACTCGCCCAAGCAACTCCGACTCCAGACATTCGAACTGTAAGTATACAATCGACTCAGTATCCAATTCATCAACTAAACGCAAGTTGAACAATGCGGTGGACTCACCAGATCCGAAAGATATCGACACATCATTGGATCGGCCTCAGCTGGGTCATCGAAAGTAGTCTCTGCCCTTGTCTTTGTTTGTCGGCCGACGGCAAATCGAGACTTGGAGGCTCGATCCAATTTTTTTTTTGCCTTCGGTTTTGATTTGGATGGCACAACGCTGACGCTTTCTATGCATTCTTCAAGTTTGGTGAGGGTGAACTTTGCTCTAACGGTGCTGCGGAAAGCGTATCTTTGGGTCATATAATAGATCGAATTAAGTAACTATGCCAAGGTTCAATCAAGTAAACAAGCAGCGCAAACCTACCGAACATTTTCCATGAGCTCCGTAGTGTCGAGTTCTATATCATCAGCCGGGCACACGACCACGTTTTGGTCTCCAGAGATCCCACGCGAGGATGATTCACCGACACGTGAGTTTTCATCAACTCCGGCTTCATTTATATCCGTCGACGATAGGTCGGTGTAAACCTCGTGCGGGGTCTCCACCGAACTCTAATGGATCTTGGGTTAAACACATACCATGCTGGTCAGGGATAGACACTAAGGTACGTACCAAATACTTCGGGATGAGATTGGTGTTGGTAGTGTTGATCTGCGACTGAGAGAACGACTGACGTAAAATCTCCTGGCGCCGCTCAAAACCGTGGTAGGAGTGGACAGCATCCGGGCATGTTCGATGCACGTAGTCGTGAACCCAGTGCAAGAACTCGAAGTGCTCTTGAAAGATGCCTTGTATCAGTTTTCGGATGGGGATCTCCTACATGACGACAATCTAAGAGATTAGCCGCTGCATCTTCATACAGCTGTCTCTGCATCTTGAAATCGCTCACCTTTCTGATGTCACACAGGTGGAACGTGCGTCGAAGTACTTTAAAATTGCGCTCAAACTCCATTTCAGTTCGAGCATGGAAATTCAACAGCTGTAAGTTGACTTTGCCCGGATACAAGGCGTCGAAAATTTGACAGTAAGCGATGCCATCTGCGAGATGTTCAATCTACACGTTCACCAGTCACGGCTTCAGTTATCGTTCGAGCGTTTCTGGTTCCCCACAACGGCACAGTTGGTACTTTTGTCCTACCTTGGTGTAATCCGTCTCGAGGAACTCATTGAGCCATGCAAGCAACTCCAAGCGGCCAATGCCTCGCCATTTCAGCTTCCGAAGACTCATCTCGGTCGACACAAGACAAATTGTGCAAGCCCTTGCATCAGCAACCGTCCGCTATTTCCGTCAATTTGTTGCGTACTGTAATCCAACGGCTGGGTTGGTCGCACTTGTGTTGCACAACTCTGTTTTCGGGCAGCTTACTGACCTACGTTTCGTCCAACCATTCACAAGGCCGTGCGCGAGCACCCGGGTGAGCTCTGAAATTCAAAATCAAATGAAATGAAATGAAAAGAAAATTGTGTTGTATATGAGTTAATCATGCTGATAACGTTCATTACATTCTCGTTCGAGAACTTCCAGTCGGCGTGTTTCTTGAAGAGCAGCTTTGTTAGGAGTGAAATAGCTCAGATATTTCACTGTTAGCATTTCAGTGAGATATAGGTGCTCCAGAGTTGCAACGCGCGTTACTGCTACGTAGAAAGAAGATCGCTGCGGGGTCTTTCTCGTGGGATGACGTAGTGGTTCAATAATGACCTTTTGAACCGTGAGTCCTTGACACTTCTCTGATGTGAGCGAAAATGCAGGTACTAGTGGGCAATGCCCACTGGGCATTGATACACTTGGATAGTGAAATGGACAGAGGGATATTTGGTGAATATGCCACATCGAACGAAGAGCGAGATGATTTTGGGAATGCATAATGTAGACACTAGTAGCGATCTCCTCGTTGGCCTTGATTTTCACAAGCTCGTCGCCGTCGGTGGCGATGGCGGTGCCAGCCGTCACGATGTTGATGTACTCCACAGAGAACTTCTCTGAGAGAAGTCGTGTTCAGCATGTCCAGATACTACTGGCCGAGGTTGCACGTGAGCCCTCGAAGACGAGCTTGCCGCTACGAAGTAGCGAAATGGATATGATCGTAGCAATTACTGGTGCTGGAGTTCCTGATGCACCCGGACCCTATTGTCATAATTGAAAAGCTATTGCCATAATTGTAAAGTTATTTTCTCAATTGTCGCGTGAATGTTGAGCGAGCACGCCACAAGCAACACGCAGCATTTTGATTAGATTTCAGTTTATATTAGCGGTTGGAGTGATCTTGGCTCAACTTACTGTCGATATCTAAAGTTAGCAGGTTGAAGTTGCTTTATGAGAGGATTCTGATCACTGATATACTCTGAAATAAATTTCAGAGAATTCCACTGGCACACACCTGGTTCAGGACGGTTGTTGATATCCTAATGCAGATTAACCGTGCACACCTGATCGTATCCGTGGACAACAGCTGTATCAGATATAACAATACTATTAGATTGGAAAGTAGACGTTCTATTATGAGCGCCAAGTCGGTGGATCGATCTCATATCAGATATAGCAATGTATCAGGTGTTTCAGGTATCATTTAGTACAAATTAATCTGTGGTACAGTTCCTGGCCTGAATTGTACCAATAGGAAAAGTTAAACAAACATCAAGACCTGAATCCCGCAACCAGTAAATCCCTTAGAGGATGTGACAAAGTGCCCAGATGATGGTGCCAAACGCTGCATGAGTCACGAATCCTGGTAGAAATTGGCCACAGAGGTGTTGGAGGAGGATCGGTATAACATACTGGAAAATGGATTGGTAGTGTCTTCTCTTAGTGATCTACTGGAAGCCCGAGACGCCTCGACACTACTACGTAGTATATTATAAGTAGACGCCACCAGAGCAAGCAGCATAGTCAGTGCTAGCCCTGCAAGATGCGCATACTCGTTGGAATTTCAATCGGTTGTAGTACCGTAGACTGATTTGAGTAAATGGATGAAGATGCCCAGAATTCGGTACTCGCTGTGGTGATTCTTACACTTTCTAAAGGTATCCCAGACAGGAAATATCCTCCAGTGGACGGAGTCATTACAACCACCATCTATTCTGGTTTGTTTTTCTTCCACCAGCTCGAAAATTTAAGCCACAAAAGGTAGTTCGCGTCGTCTAACAACTGGGCTTCCGTCATAGTCTCCAGCTTTTTCTCGATGCCCAACTTCTGGGACATACTATCAGGAGTATATCCTTGGCCCTTGATTTGTTTGAACAGTTCCTTGTTCTCGTTCTTGATCACTGATAGCTCGGGCTTGAGCTTTACAATGTCGTCCTCAATTTTTTTCAAGTCATCCGCAGCACTGAACAACCTCGACATGCTGCTAGTTGCCTTCTCCGACGCCACGCTAGGCAAGCCCCTCTCTTCGTCGTCCGAATCTTCGTCCGCGTCGTCGACTGCCTCGCGCAATTTCAAGAACCGGTTGTTATTTGCAGTGCTCCGGCCAACGCCGGCCGAGCTCACAACGTGTTGTTGCGGAGAGATGGCGGTCGGCAGAGCATCGGAGCTTGATATAAGAGCTACCGCAATAGCAAGCACGACGTAGCACGCACGCATGGCTGAGTGATTTGGGGAGCTCGGGGAACTTGACAGAAAATTTAGAAGTGGGGGTCAGTACAGCACGGCCTGAGAGCTGCTGCCTGACAAGTTTGAGCCACTGGTACACAATACGACTTTCTCCGGCGACCCATTTTTTGTGTTTCCATCCCATCTCGTTGCGTATCCGGGCCGAGGTTGTCTTCTCTTCTTCGGGTCCGATTCGACGCCGGGAAACACTACCCGATCGTCGCGATCGGCAGCGCTGTGGCATCGAACTTGGATTTCGCTTGCGAAGTGCAATCTTAATGAGGATTGTCATCTTTACATAACTAGATTTGCGACTGTGTTAGCAGCAAAACATTAAGTTTTTGTGCGATCACTACTGTGAGCGTATGCCGGACCGTGCCATACATATATTTTACGCGTAGGTCGTTCTTAACTGCGCGAATAAGTACATTGTGGATGAACAATCACATTTGGTATGTATCTACCGCACGAATTGCGCCTCGTCATATTCGGTTCGGGCTTTTGGCAAAGCAAAACCCAAATCGAATCGCTCACAAGCCTTTTGATTCGTACATCACTTACATTAGGTCGCCTGGCGAGTTGCGTGCTTCCTAAGTTAGGAATCCTAACTAAATATAGTGTCCCATCTTTGCTGAAGGACAACAAGTCCCGGCGACAAACAATGCATCCCATGAGCGAACTGATGTCGTATGGAGATTTGAAAAATCGTGAAATACTCACGATTTCAGGATATGACCAATCATTTCGGGAGGTACAGTATAACTAATTCTTAGTTTCACGCGAAAACGTACATTATGCATCCTCTCCTGGCGATGAACAATGGCGACGGACAATGCTTGCCCAGTAAAGTTCGCAAGTGGGGTCCCCACTGGGGGCACTCCTCGGGGGAGGGAGCGAGGGAACCTGCTTAAATTGGCAACGTGCTCATTTCAAATTTAAGCCACCTCCAGAGGTGGCTTGTTTTGAAACCGAGCAGAAAACTGTCGAAAAGTAACATGAGAAAGCGGGAACTAAGCACGTTTTTTGCATGGTTCGACTCCCCCTATTACAAGTTACATTGCAATGTACATTGTAGAATCCACATGTAGTATATATAATACTACAACTACTATTTACTACAACATGTCTGCGGAGAATTACGGTCCATCCAACTGTTCAAGATATCGATGATGTTACTTAGTATTGAACTGGTTACATGTATTTAATACCTGTACTGTACAGGTACACGGGAAGCCTTTCCCGAGTTCTGTGACAAGATGGTCTTGGGATGGTGAGACAACAAAAACGTGTCGTTGATTATGGTTTGACATCACTGTGGTCGTGACGAGCGATTGACAGCAGTAAATACTCTCCTAAAACCAAATCTGGATTTGCAAAGCGTGGCGATAGAGTTGTAAAATAGTTTTATACTTAACTAGAGTTAAATACGTATTTAACGAATGAGAGTTAAATATCGTTAAATACTCGGCTGTCTGACGGTCTACTTATGTAATTATGAGCTTCTTGGAGGCAAGCGGAGGTCCAGTGCCACACAGGGATCGAGCACAGCGCAGAACTCCACTGAAGGGGGTAGAGTGCTGCAGCATGCGCAATGCGCCAACATGAAATCTGGTCCTATTTGCAGCAGAGGCTTCACTCCACCCACGTCATCTATCCATGTATGGTTCGCTTCTCAATTAAAAATCACCTATATTTTTCACGGTTGTGGTGGCCGTCGGATACGCAGCATGTTAAGACTGGGGATGGCACTGGTGTTCTTAGTGTGAGTCGTCGAATTAGACCGACACTGTGATGACGGCGTTCTTCACTTCCTTGCCAATGAAGGCCTCTGCCACCTCGTGCGTCTTAATCAACACCATGAACGAGATCTCCTCGGCTGACACGTCTTGGTCTCCCACTTGCACTATGCCTTGAACTGCGACTTGCCGCCGGGGCCTGACGTCAGCTTGAACGGGCAGTGTTTGATGTCGGCCTGCCCGACGGGGACAGGGGGGGGGGTTCTGAGCACTTATTGCGGCTCTATCGGTGCGGGCATCATCGTAAATAATTCTAGAGTGCACGAAAATGATTGCTCCATTTGCGTCCACTCCAAAAGTATTTAATCCGTATTTAATCGCTATTTACATGCATCTGCATTTAACTGCGGGAAATGCTATTTAAGTATTTAACCAACTAAATAACAACCCTACGTGGCGAGGACTCCTCGGTTCGGTATGAAATGGACTGACACCCAATCTCACTTTCATTTCATCTTCCTCGACGGAGCCATGAAGAGCGCCACCGAGAAGTTGGTCGGAACGCTCAGTCTTAACACCCCAGCCGATACTACACCTTTTCAACTTCAAAATGGTAAAAAGAAAATTCGATACGTCAAAAGATAAAATCAATATGACGCGAATAGAGAAGTGACTGGCGCAGTTGTTTATATTATGTTCGAGGTGCTCGAGTAGATCGTGCCGATCATCAATGTTGCCGACGATGTACTCCGCAGACGTGTTTGTGAATGTACACTAACTAACAGTGTAAGAGCATCTACCGGTTCGATCAAAAGGTAAAAGTCATATGTATGTTTTGCCAACGGACTTCACACCGGTACTTCGTAAACCAGATAGCATAATCGAACGGGTAGCGGCACGTACGCCCCAACCTGCAGAGCAAGGCCATTGTTGTGCAGTCTGCACTCTTCCATTCTCCAAGTTGGCGATGGAGGAGGAAGACTTGGACGCCGATATGGAGCTCTTGGAGCTGGAAGACACGTACGTGGAAGAGTTTTGGGTGGATTGCTTCCGTTCCGACTCGGATGAAGAGGCTGAGCAACCGGAACGTGGTGGATCCCACCCAGGGAAAAACCGCAACAAGGATCGCGATTTCCAAGCTCGCTACCGCCGTCTCTGTGAGCAGTATTTCAGTGAGGATCCTGTCTACAATGCGATCGATTTCCGAAGGCGCATTAGAATATGTAAACGACTGAGCGCAGTATCTTCGATGGGGTTGTAGTTAGTGTCTTCTCCTTCATGACCTTCGAACCAATGTCGATGAGCTTGCCAAATCGACAGCGAGAACAAGATCGTACCCACACACATATTGTGCATCGACGAATGAGTTATCAGGTCGAGCATACGTTCGTCTGCTGCTAGTTGTCGGATTAGCTCTTTTTTAGTACGTATTTTGAACTGAGCGGATCTATGATCAGACTCCCGTTTCCTTGGGGATCAGAAATAGGATCTGACAACCAGTGACTACGCCGTGAGTAGGGACTAGTGGCGAAGTAGTTTGATCGGTCATTGGGTGAAAATCATTAAGGGAGCAACATGGAGTTGCCGGCAGAGCCCGGCGGAGGAGCTACGGGGCAGTCGGAAGCAGGCCTGCTGGAGGATATCACCATAGAGCAGCAGTTTGAACAAGCTCACGTGCAACTCGCTGCTGACGTTGGCAGCATACCCAGGCGTGCTGAACGCACAACTTGTTTCTACAAGGGATACAAGTACACGCGTGCGTGGGGATCTTCAGTGAAGATAGTTTTTCGGTGCTCTAAGTTTCGATCTGGTTGTCCGGGGAAAATAGAGTTTGCTATAGCGACAATGGGGTGTTCTTCAGTAAGGGCGCACACCTGTCGCAACGCCGTTGTTGCGGACTCGGTCACTAATGTAGAGGATGAAATGAAGGCTCAATGTGATTTACTTGTAATTGAACACCTGGTGTGGCCAGTCCGACAGGTCTGGGAGGAATTAAGGCGTCGGTTATACGCTAATGACAACCCTCATGTTGTCCGCGGACTCTCTGAACATCAAGTTGTACGGCGAGTACACCGCGTGAGAAGTCAGCATTATTCTGGCAATGATCACGGCACTATTGAAATCCCACCGCTCTCATTGGCACTTGACGAAGCCTTTCGTTTTTTCAGTTCCACTACGTGTCTATCAATCACGAAGACCTGGAGAAGCCCACACGCCTTCTGGGTTGGGCGCACCCGGCGCTAGTAGCGCTGCTGCGCTATCACGGCACCACGCTGTTCGTAGATGGCATCTTTAGATGCGTGCCTCGAGGTTACGCGCAATGCGTAGTCTTTATGGTTCATGATCGAGCGTCTGGTGTGTTTGTACCGGTGTTCTACATTTTGAGCACATCGCGAGCAGGGGGTAATTACTGAGATATGATTCACTTCGTGGTTCAAGCCACAGACCAACAGCTAGAACCAGCCGAGATAGTCTGCGAGTTTGAAGCCGCTCTTATGGATTCATTGCAAACGCAATTCCCGAATGCTATTGTACTGGGGTGTTTGTTTCATTTGAAACAAGCACTTCGGCGTGCTATGAAGCGGTACACCATTCCTGAAGAAGAATGTATCATTGCAATGACACGCGGTGTGCTAGACACACTGACGGTTATTGACCCTGCTCACATCACCCGAGGCATCAAATGGGTGAAGCGCGAGATAAAACGACGCTGTGCCCAGGATGGCTTTGGCTACTCTACTGCAAAATGGCGTGAATTCTGGGGGTACTTCGATCGAACTTGGATCAAGCACTACCCCATAGAGGTTTGGAATGTACTTGGCATGGACAATGAGCTGATCGCGAGGACCAACAACCCCTTCGAGAGATTTAACCGAGAGCTCAACTCGAGGTTTCCTACCCCACACCCTTCGATGGCAACGTTTATTACGGTGATTAAGACTATTTCAGCTGAGTATGTGCGCCGTATTACCGACGCTCCCCGTGGTCGGACTCGTCGTGTTGCTCGTGAGCGAATCGTACTACCCCAACCAGTGGATATCCCATCGGATATCGATAGTGATGTCGACGTATGTAACGGGGTACACCGTTGTGTACCCAAAGTTACATAAAGAGTGACGGAAGTCACTCTTCAGTGTCCATGATACATGGTACATGGTACCGGTTGGCTGTGAGCCAACCACTGGACATTCGTATAGCTTTTACTATAGATGACTTAGAGTTTGTATGGATCCAGCTTAGTTCACCTATAAAATATATTCAGTCTTTAACCTACCGTCTAAGTGCAGTCCGTTCCCTTAGGCCGGGAACCGTGAGCCGTTGTTCACTGAGAGCTTACGCTCTCGAAGCACTTCCTCTGTGCAAGGTGCTGTGTGCCCCGTCACACTTGGTAGCACTCATAGTCAATCTCGCGCCTACGCGGGTAGATTGAACTACCTGAATCCGCTGTGGTCTCAACGCGTGAGCCACGATGGACCGAAGTGAGTTTCCTCACTTGGACGACTCGCAGTTCGAGTCTGTTCGAAAGATTGGAGGCATTTTTGGAAGAGATGTCCTCCGGGGCTTGGCGTCGGTGACGCCAGCCGAACAAGTCGAACGCGTGAATGCGTTCGACGCGTATGGAGCTCATTACGCATGTGCAGGGAAATCTGCAGGCCTCTGTGGCCGAGTCGAAGCCGGTCCAGCCTAAGCCTTTGCGGTTGGCTGTACCCGCGTTCGACGGGAAGGAAGGCGAAAACCTTCACTTCTGGATCCGTGAAGTTGAGATCGCCATGAGGGCGGGTCTCATCTCGGATGAGGGACTTCGTGTCGCCTTTGCGCTGTCCAACCTTGGCGGCCGTGCCAAGAATTGGGCGTACACGCTGGAGACGACGTCTCCTGGATGCTTTGCATCGTCGGCACAGTTGTACGAGCGGTTTCGTGCTACTTTTTCCCGGCGAACGACGCGTTCCGCCAGCGCTCACGTTTCCTCGCCTGCAAGCAAGGGAAACGTGAGCTGTCCATGAGGGCGGGTCTCATCTCGGATGAGGGACTTCGTGTCGCCTTTGCGCTGTCCAACCTTGGCGGCCGTGCCAAGAATTGGGCGTACACGCTGGAGACGACGTCTCCTGGATGCTTTGCATCGT
>JAHWLE010001582.1:0-10354 GCA_024679135.1 Phytophthora foliorum | reverse complement strand
CGAGTTGAGCCCCATGCGCAGGAAATACCACAAGTCGCAGAAGGCGAAGCCCGAGAGCGCGCCCACACTCAGCGCCGCGACGCCGCTGGCCCCGCCCACAAAGTACGTCAGTGCCGACACGGCCGTGGGCGGTAGCGCCAGCAGTATGAACGCCAGCACCTTGCGGGACAGCACCATTGCGACCGGCAGCGCCAAATTGGATGTGTGTCAACTTGACCTCCAAGGCACCAAATGATTGACATCAAAGTGTAGCCATCTCGAGGTGTGGTGTAGCACACACCAAGTTTGCAGCAACGCCTTTCATTGGCTCTTAATGCTCACACCGACAATAACTACCATGGAGGCGCAGGCTCGCGCGCTGGAGGAGGAGGTGCGGCAGCTATGCGAGCTGGAGCAGACCAAGCACACGGCGCTACTGAAGCAGCGGCTGTACAGTCGCGTGGGCCAGTTCCTCATGGGCAACCTGGACATGCGCCACTGGTGGTGCGGCTATTCGCCGCTCATGGTCTTCATGATGCGCGTGCTGGAGCTCTATCCGTCGTCCGAGAGCGTCTGCGTCTTCTACCAGCGGATGGCGCAGCAGCTGGGCAGCTGTAGTAAATGGTAGACATAATTGCATTCGTGATGATAGGATTTGGGAGAAAAACTTACATTTATGCTGCCCTTTATCCAGTGTGGATATCTACCACTCGTCGATGCCGAGCGTCCACGTGGAGCTGGAGTTCGAGTTCACGCCTGAGTCCATCAAGGCCTTTTTCGTCAAGCTGCAAGGGCTGGATGCCGATCGGATCCAGCGCCAGCTGACGGATACGTCCATGGGGATGGCCAGTGCCGCTCAAAAGATGTCGGAGGCAGCGACCCTTACGCTGTATGAAGTGCTCAGTCAGCGTCGACTGCTGTCGGACTTTCGCGTCCTGAGAGTACTGGCGAAAGTGCGTGGTGCTGTAGAATATTGGGGTGGAAGGACACAGGGTTAAAGTGTCGTTTTGAATGGCTTTTGTAGTGGGTTTCGACGCGGTTTGCTGATGTGAAATCTAACCCCAGCCTCGAGAGCCTTCGTGGTTGCGCTGGGTTTTATCAGCTGCTGGTTTCGCCAGACTCTGCAGTGAGGTGCGTGTTGTAACGTCCTGGTGCCCTTAATTTTTTCCAGATCAACAATTATTGTACATCTAGCTGATGGTTGATTCACCTGTAGAGAATGGGCTAAACGCATGGTGAAGCACTTTGCTAACATCCAGCTGACTGGTAATAATGGTGAAGACCAGTATTTTCTAGATGTGCTGGAAGAGTGGATGTACATTTTGGAAAATCAAGCATTCAACAAATCTGTGCTATCGCTGGACTTGAGATCGACAGAAGATCTTCAAAACGTGAGTTTATCATTGTTTCGATTGTAAGTGCAGTGCAAGGCTCACCGGATTTTATGGCTTTTGACACAGTTTTTGGAGCCGACAAATTGCGTGAAAACACCGACCAGGCAGATTCTATGGTCTGCACTCGATCACGTCATGCAGGTGAGACGCGATACTAGGTACCAGGGGGGGATGCATCAGACACTAACGGCGTATTTGGGTGTGTTCTGTGTATAGCAAATGGACGTAACCAGTCTTGAAGCATTGCTTGATTCGTTTGACACGATCCCGGATCTTGTTTTCAACTATCTACAGGAAGCAGACCCTGCTGGAGACCAAACAGTAACTTTGGTGGTACGCAACTGAAAGTGGTTGATATCTTGAAGGTGTGCTTTATTAATTATGCCGGCCATATTTCTTGATCTGGCAGGTTTCTAAGTGCTTCGCCGTTCTTTTGCGCTGCCTTGGACACCGATTTTGGAATCACTGTGTCAACTCCCCTAAAGTGGTGTTGGATTTGGTGATGCAACATTGCTGCTCAGCCTCTTGGCGTGTGTATGTGACAAAACAGTTTGTTCAACTTTTACCAGCGCTGCTAATGGCTATGCGACCCCCTCAAGTTTCCAGTATTGCGGTATGCTGCGTTGTATTTAGCATTTTGTGCTTGGACACTAAAAACTGACTCACGTTTTTCACCAGTCCAACCAAGAAAAAGTGAAGTTTTACTTGAAGTCGCGCACGGACATTTTGCGATTTTTGATTACCGAAGATCTCCGCAAGAAACACTTTGACGCCGTCGCTATTGTTTCGTCGTCTAGGGCTGCGTTCACAATTTTAAGTGACTGCTATGAGCACCGGATGCCAACTTCCGTGAAAAATAACCGGGGTGGAGCCAGCCGAGATGAAGGAGCTCTGTCCGAATCGATCTCGGTCGACTATTCCGTTTCGGAAAGCGCATTTTGGTGGCCGTGTAATGACGACGCCAACGATAATTTGGGTCAGCTGTGGATGGATCACTTATTTGACATTGTTGTAAAGCCCAATAATGTTGAATCGCTCGTCGACTTGGCAGCGGAGACGACAGCACTCGTATTGAGCAAACACTTGCAGCTTGCTCGTGACGTTATATATACGGGTGTAGCAGTCACCAAGGGCGAAGGTGCCACACCGATTGAAGCCGTTACGAAGGGAAAACCAATCATTACCCAATTGTTGAAGAAACTATGCTCATGGGATGTGATTACGACGATACCTCTTCAAGTCCATGGAGCCCTATTTGAGTCGATTGGAGGTATTTCGGAGCTATTAAATTGTGTTGCTGCGCAAACCAACCCCAGTGAACAGCTTCAACACTTCACTGAAACCTTGCGGAGTTACGAAACACGAACAGAGCAGTATCTCCAGCGCATGTGCGATGAAGTGCTTGTCAAAGGCCTAGCCAACCCCTTTGGCTTTCCAGTTGTGTCGCAACACATTAGTGCTTGCTACCTCAGTCCAACAAGCAGCGTTGATCAGCGAGTCAAAAGGTGCGCCCATGATGCTGTAAACGACCGGTTTGTGCCTATCTCTTAAGAGCAAAGTGCTAACGATGCAAATTTCATGTTCTTTGTAGGTTAATCGGGCAATACGCCGCTGACAAGAAACGACCAACACAAGTACCCTCTCCGCTGGAGGCTATCCTTGTTTCTGTTCACCGAAATGCCGAGGCATTTTTGCGTGGCCAGCTTTCTATGCTTCAGTCAATGCGGCTCTACGGCTTTTCGCAGGCAGTTTGTTTACCTGCCGTAAAGAAGCTTGTGTTTGTGTGGTCCCGCGTATTTCAAATGTTGGGCGGTGACCTGGAAAAGGCTTTCCAGAAAGCGTCGAATGCAAAAGCTGAGACCACAGCGTCCCATCAGGTCACAGACACTGGCATCGCAGCTGCACACCTGCTAAAACTTCCCAGTCTGATCAATGACTTTTTGATCTCCCTCCTGACTAGCTTGTTCGACCCAAAGCTGAAATGTACGGTGGAGGTCACTGAAGCGACTCGAGTGCAGTGTCTTGACTTTGGAGTCTCCTTTTGGAAATTCTGGGTGTCCGTACTGAAAGACCCAAGCGTATCAAGCATACGAGTAGCAGCACTCATTACTCCACTGGTCGAGTGCATCGCCAGGGGGTCAGCGTCTGAAAACAAGCGCGCAGCAGAATTGTTGATGACTGTCTTAGGGTGCCTTCTGAAGGGAAATGCTCGCCTAGATGAAGCCACACTTAGTATGATCGACAGCATAAAGGGTGAGGCAGCGTCCATAGAATCTAAGCAGTCTACTGACTTTGGGCGCATGACCAAGAAGTTCCGGCAGCTGGACCATAGCTCGTCGTTTTTCACGAAGCGCTCGACAGGATCAAGTGGTATGCAGAACTTTGTGGACATCACTTCTAGGTCAAAGTCAAAGCCGCCACCGAGGACGAAAGCACCAGCAGGCTTGTTTAATTCAACTGCTCGGCCGATGAGCGGGAAATCTGCTGCAAGAGCTCAAGCACGTGCAGTTGTGGATCTTACTGGGGTCGAAGAAGTATCAAATGAAGCAGCAGCTCGTAGGCACCACAGCTTCTATTCTGAAGAAGAGTACCGGGCACCCTCCATGCGTGAACCTTCTCCTAAGGGGCTGACACCAAAGTCAAAGGTGGCATTTGACATGACTCAAGTCATTAAGGGAATATCCCACTCACACCCAGGCTCGAACAAAGTTATCCAAGTAGAGCGACAGGCCAATCAAAGTGCAGCGAAGCAACCTGAAGAGGAGGAAGAGGAGATTGAAGAGGATACGGACTTGCGTTTCGCTGCACTCTTTCATCGGATCAAGACGACCCGAAAGCCGATCGCAGTCTGCTCACTGTTGCCATTTTACCGGCAGTTGCTACAAGTATGTATGCCTGTTCTTCTGTCTGGTGAGTACCAAAACGAACGGTCCGACAAAAAGTTACAAGTACCCGGCTTAAATTTCAAGAAAAATGCCGACTACGTTCGTGCGTTCCTTCCACTGATGCTGGAGGAATGCAATAATGAAGTTCAAGAAGGGCTTCGAAAACGTGCTTACAGCAACGGAGGCCACCTGCTGCGCTACGAATCAGAAAAACCACGAGAAGGAATGCGGTGCATTAGCTTCAGCATCGTTCAGAGAGACGAGGGATTGCTTGCGAGCTCTCAATCAAAGTTTGGGGGAAAGGGCCGAGCAGGCAGATGGTTCAACGAAAAGCTTTTCCGGAATGGAGATGTAGTGCTGCTGCAGATTGCTGTTGGTAGTCAAACTCAGGCTGGTTTCATGGGAAAACGAGAATTTGTGGGGGTCATTTTGATCAGCGAGATGGAGAAGGGGCGTAGGCAAACATCGTCGACAAAGAAGAGCAGCAAGAATGAAGAGGAAGAATCCGTGAAGGTACTCTTTCTTAACGATGGCGAGCTGGACACCGCTACTACGAGCGTGCAATCATTTTCAACAGAAGTGTTGGCAGCAAGTGCAATCGCTGATTCGGAGTGGAAGGTGAACCCACTTTGTAACTTGGTCACGTCTGCGCGTGAGTACATCGCGCTTCGGTCCGTTGATATGCTCCCTGAGCATTTGAGAACGGCCATTCTGACTCCTGATGCGTACAAGTCCACCCAGTCGGAGCTCATTCTCATCACGTCGGTGCTGGACGAGTTGCGAGCAGATAAATCAAGTGAAGGATATGCAAAAATCATGAAGCTCCTGAAACGCCTGGACAAGATGGACGTGATGCTTACAGATTTAAGGGTGCGTCTTGCTTGTTGTGGTTAGCCTAGTGACGATACACTAACTACTTCTCCTCAGTCTACAAGTATAGGGAAAGCTGTGAACAAGCTGCGCAAACATGAGGACACAGAAGTCAAGGCCTTGTCCGCGAAGTTAAAGGAGAAATGGACAAGCCTCATGGATAAAAAAGACACCTTGGAGCGCCCACCTCGATTTTTATCACCCGAGCTGTGGGAGGCAATTAAACCTCAGTACAACTCGTCCCAGCTGCAGTCTATCCACAGCGTGCTGAATAACTACAGTATGGGTGTGTCCCTGCTCCAAGGCCCCCCGGGAACTGGCAAAACGAAAACGATTATGGGCCTCCTCAGTGGGCTATTGTCATTGAGGCTACCAGTCACAGCGGTAATGCCGATGGCGAGTCCGAAAAACAGTCCTCAAGGGAACGGGGCTAAGGGAGGCTTCAACAACTTTGAGGCTGCACAGTCTCGAGGGGTGAATGCTGGACAAGTCAGTGGACAAGCATCTCGTAGTGGCGTGGAGCCAGCATTCTCGTTAAGTGGGGTTACTTCTGCACTTGGTAGTATTCTTCGTCGTTCCTCCGACTCCACTTCAGCTGCTCCTAGTCGAACAACTATTCAATCTCTCAAGAATGCTGGTTCATCGCGCAGTCGACTGGAAAACAAGCTGTCATCTCGGACATCGCATCAAACAGGGGCAAACCTGGTGGTGAAACGCCGTGTTATCTCAAGAGCAGCGTCGGAGCGATCAGCAAGCCGAATGAACAACATTTTGCTTTGCGCGCCATCTAACGGTGCAGTAAACGAACTGGTATTGCGAATTGTTACAGATGGGCTGATGGACAGCACGGGGAATGTCACGAAAGTCCGAGCGCCAAGTGTGCACCCGGAGGCGATGTCAGAGGAATGGATCTCAATTGTGCGCCTGGGAAATGCTGGAGAGGACGCGTCCGAGACCGTAAACTCGGTTTGCTTGCCTCACATCATCAGGCGCGAAATGGCAATCCACCCCAAAGCAATTCAACTGCACTCACTCCAAGACACACAACGACAGTTGCGCAGCTCTATCCGTGATTTCCACAACAAAGAAGAAGACGCTAATGGCCCTAAAAAGGACCGAAAGGCGCTCGCCAAGATGCATCAACAGCTGACAGAGTGCTCAGGTAAGATTCGACGCTTGCGAGATGAAGTGACCGCGATTCGGGGTAAAATGACGGAAACCATTTTATCCAAGGCAAGCATCATTGCTTGTACATTGTCAAAGGCCGGAAGTGGTGATTTCTCAGAGTTAAAGCATGGATTTGACGCCCTCATTATCGATGAAGCAGCACAAGCAGTTGAGTTAAGTACCCTTGTTCCGATTCGAGAGAGAGTCGCTCGAGTTGTGTTAGTTGGTGATCCGAAACAGCTACCTGCTACGGTAAAAAGCGTTGTCGCGGCAAATGCTCGGTATGATCGCTCGCTGTTTGAACGGATAGCACAAAGCGGGGTTGCACCGTCAATGCTTCGAGTGCAATATCGAATGCACCCGTTCCTGCGCGAGTTTCCGTCTAAAAGGTTTTACGGAGGTATGCTGACCGATGGACCTAGCGTTATGGAGCGTGTTCAGAAGGTATGCCCCGGCGTATATGCACGTACAAGCTTCCAGCCTTTCCTGCTGTATGATGTTGACAACTCGAGGGAGGAAGACATGAACGGATCAAAGTACAATCGCGTCGAGGCAGCATTTTGCGTCGGCTTGTGCCAGAATATGTTTGAGACCTGCGCAGATGTGCGCAAGAACAAATGGAGCGTCGGATTCGTCTCTCCTTACAAAGAACAAGTGCGTGTACTTCGACAAGAAATCACGCGCTCGGGAATCCCGACGAGCGTATCCATTGAAGTGAATACGGTCGACGGATTCCAAGGCCGAGAAAAAGATGTGATTGTATTTTCGTGCGTTCGAGCCTCTCGCCGCGGAGGTATTGGTTTCTTGCGCGATATCCGACGACTGAACGTGGCAATCACCCGTGCACGGTTCTGCTTGTATGTGGTTGGCAATGTGAACACACTGGTGCGCGATGAAACCTGGGCAGCTCTTGTTAAGAGTGCCCGCGATCGTAAGCTGATCATTCGTACCGAGGGAGAGCCATTTTCAACCGTGGCCAAGCGACTAGAAAGCGACAGATATCGCGACTTGGCTGAGCACTACAAGACGATGCACGAAAAGGCATCTCTGAAATCCACTCCCACTGCGAAGCATGCAAAGGCAAAAACTGCAAGTAAGCCTACTGAGGTTTCCAAACCAGATCTAAGCTCTGCGGAAGTAAGTAAGAGTGTGAAGGTGGAGAAGACAGGCAGTAATGGAGGATTTCAAGACGATCACAAGATCCCAGACACTGCTAAGTCATCTTCAGACCCCATAAAATCTGAATCACAGCCGAAGCCTTCTCGGGATCAAAGTGAAAGAGATCAAGCAACGAAGCAACTTGCTGATAGCCACAAAAGACCAGCAGAGGAGGCTTCGGATGTAGGAGTTCCCAAGAAGCCCCGAATGTCTGCGACGACGACACCTTCTCTGTCGGACATACAAGGTCAGCACGAGATTAGAAGCTTTCGTGACAGAAACAATTCAACTACAACGGATTCACGCCGGCGGGAAGAACGCCGGTCACACGACAGAGCTCCTGATCATCGTAGGAGTGAGCAAGCAGATCCTTTTAAAAGGGAGGTCCGGCGTGAAGAGCCCAGGAGATCTCATGACCACAGAGGCTCATTTGATCGCGAGCGAGACAGTCGAAGACGTGAGGCCACAAATCGACAGGGTAGTCGGTACCGCGAGGATGATCGGCGTGACCGCGACAATCGACGCAGATACGCTCCTGCAGAACCAAGAAACGCACCTCGACCTCCATCCGCTCAGCTTGCTGACAAGCCACCACAGTCCATTTCGGAAAAAGAGTTCTGTCAGGCGAATGAGCCTCCTCCTCCCTCCAAGGCCGATCGTATGCGTTCTATCACCCCAAGGTCGAGAGGCAAGCGACCGTACCAGGAGTCTAGCTACCCTCCAGCGCATCCTGACCATCAGCGCAACCGCGGTCACCCATCCTACAGGCCCGACGACCGTGCTTCATCAGGGAGGAACTGTTACTCTACCGTCTCGAAAGAGTCCAGTACCACCAGAAACCACGGCAGCAGCGCAAAATCGCCTAGAAGTGCTAATGTGCTGGGCAATATCCTAGGCAGCGCGTCAAAGCTGGCGAGTTCGACCTCGCGCGTGAATGACAAGTCCAGCTCACGCACTTCCGAGTTTTCGTAGGCCAGCCGTCATCAAGCAAGAATGTACATTATCTCACCACTCGTTTGCTCAGCACTCTCTTGCTTTGATGCTTTATAGTACCAGACGCATCAATGCGGCACCGACGGCCATAATGGTACCGGCAAAACCCACCGCGTACTGCAGCATGCGCTTCTCCACCTTCTCCATGGACAGCCGCAGCTCATTCAGCGTTTCGTCCTCTGCTTGCTTCTGCAGTAGAAACTTCTTTTCGAGCTCTGCGATCTCCATGCGGATCTTGTCGAAGTCGATCTTCTCCAGCATGCGAATATCCTGCTTGAGCGTGTTAAAGTCGCGCTCCAGCAGCTCCCGCGAGTGGCGCTGCGCAATATCTGTTCACCCAGTGTCAAAAGTGCCCACAAAACGAGCACAAACCTCAACCTACCGAACTTGAGCGTCGAGTTAAAGACTCGCTCCGACAGCTCCGCCTTGAGCTCGACATGCTCGGATTTCGTTGCCAGCTAACAGGTACAAGTGAGCAAATACAGAGAACAATAGGATCTACCAGCACAGCACGTACGATGCGAGACTGCGCCTCCAGGGAGTCGCCCATGGCGTCTTTCATCACTTGCAAAATGGCCTCCGACTGCTCATCTGTGAAGCCTGAGAATGCAGCGAGTCATCAGCACAGACGGACGCCCACAGCCCTCGATCGACGCCACTCGCACCTCTCTCCTGCAGACTCTTGACGACATTGTGCGTGTCGAAATGCAGCGGCGTATCGCTGGTGGCGGTGGAGAAGCAGCGACGGCCAAATGCAGCCACAGCCACCGGCGTCGACGGAACTTGAAGCGTCGGACGCCTGCGCGAGGAGCTCACAGCTCCATACGCTGCATACGATTGCTGGGTATGAGCTACGCTGGCGAGCGCCCGTGTCCGCGGTGCAAGGGCGGAGGCTCCAGCTCGAGCGAGCATGTTACGTTCTGAGCTGGTCGGTCGCTGGGACGGAATCAAGGATTTGCGCAAACAGAGACCACAAGAACTGTCCATATGGACAATACTGTCCTTCTTCAGCAGTTATAAAGATTTCTAGATCATTAGAGCAGGAATGGGATGGACTCGAGCGGATAGTAGTCTCTCAATTTTGTCATTGTCACTCATAAGGTATCGTCTGTCCGTGCGGGTGAAGCGAGCACGCCACCGAGGCTGCCCTGGTAGAGGTAGCGACAGCCGTCGTAGCAGTACAAGTTGCCGTTCCCTCGCGTCTTGCCCGAGCTGGCCGCCCAGCCAACTCACCCCACCGCAGAAATGGCTTAATGGTAGCCAGACACCTCCTGGAAGTGGCCGCCGGCGTTGAACTTGAGCAGGAAGTTGGGCGCCTCCTTCTCGAGCTTGGAGGGTTCCACGTCCAGCTCGCGCAGGCCGGGTAGGTCCGACGTCTTGACCTCGTTCAAGCTGAGACGCGTGGCCCAGTCCTGCGTGAACTTGGGGTCCGGGAACTGCTCGCAGAACTTGCCGATGGCCTGCGCCACGGGTAGCGGCAGGTTGATCAGGTTCGGGTTGCGCTTGGTGATGTCGAACACGTAGTCGGCCAGCTCCTTGTACGTGAACTCCTCGTCGCCGACGAACTCGAAGGTCTTGCCCTGGATCGTCTCGTCCTGGGTGATGTGGTAGATGGCCTTGGCCACGTCGTTCACGAACACAGGCTGGATCACCGCGTCGCCGTTGTTCACCACGGGCACGCCGCCGTAGTCGAGGCGGTTGCCCATCCAGACCAGGAGTCGGTCCTCCGGGCCGAACATGTTGGAGGGCCGCACGATGTTAGCCTCCGGGAAGGCCTTGCGAACCGCCACTTCACCGCGGAACTTGGACGCGGCCCACTCGGACGGCGAGTTGGGCTGCGCCAGTAGCGACGACACGTGCACGAGGCGGGGCACGCCGGCCTCCTTGGCCACCTCGGCGATGGTGCGG
>JAHWLE010001581.1:0-10357 GCA_024679135.1 Phytophthora foliorum | reverse complement strand
GGCCGCCCACGGAGCCGGAGAGCGACAGCGACGAAGACTGGGACGCCGAGTTCGGCTTTGACGAGCAGACGGACGCGGCCCTCGAGTCGTCGGACAGCATGGACCCGACGAGACGCCGCGCAGAGAACGGCAATTTCTTCCTGCCCAACCTGCACGAGGTGCTGGACGGAGAGAGTTTCCCCGACGACGACGACGCGGACGACGCGGCGCTAAGTCTGGACGCAGCTGCTCGGCGGAGACCGTCGGAGGAGCCGCTTTTTCAGAGGAGGCGCAGCGACTTCCACCAGTCCGGAGCGAGCGTGGACGGCAGCGTGGACGGCATTCGGTCCAGTATGACGTCCGCGTCCTCGTCGAACGCGATCGAGTACGCGCTGGTGGACAAGCTCAGGCTGCTCGAGGTGGCCAACTCGTCCGCGTATGCGGTCCGGATAGAGCGCTACCCGAAGCCCTCGAGCACGTTTAGCAACCTGGAGCGCGACCGCAGCACCTTCCCCAGCTTCACCGAGAACAAATATGAGCGCTGGCTGGCGGATCTGGTGGTGCCGGATTGCGCAGTTGTAGCACATCACATGGAAGCGGAGCGCAACCGCTTGCCACCGCCGAGACAGTTGAAGAACCAGCAGTTCCACGCACTCGTGTCGCTGCCGTTCGGGCGCGAGTTCGTCGACACATTTTTCAAGCAGATCACGCACTATCGCTACTATGGCGAGGACAAGGAGAACCGCGAGCTCGTCCGGATGTACTTTGAGAAGGTGTCGACCACCGGCATGACAGATGAGAACTGGGCCCAGAATTTATCGCCCAGTGATCTGGAATATGTGGTGGGATGCAGCATTGAGATTTTGCAGGAGGCTGCACGGTTGTACGGCCCCAAGCCCGTGGTGCCGCTTGCAACGCACCTATCACTCTCAATGTTGTCTACGTCTTCGTCAGCGTCGTCCCAAGGCAATAAGACTACTATCTATTGGATCCAGCAATTCCAGGATATCCTGGTACATTGCGCGGAAGCCTTCCCGCACCACTCAAACGTCGTCGCGCTGATCGAACTTCGCTATGTTTGCCACCACTTAGGTGGTTTCGCTAGCGGAGAGTACGAGTATAAGTGGCAGCTTTGCAATCAGCTGCCTGCGTTCTTGCCGCTAGAACCAGTTGTGGGCGACTCAGCATCGCAGATTGTGAACGAAGTGCTCCAGTACTATGGTGCACTGTTCCAGCACTTGAACACGAGCCCGGAAAGTCGCAGCAATCGATACATGGGACACAAGTCGCCAATCGAAAAGCAGAAACAGCAAGCAGACGACGCTAGGCGGTTTTCGCTCTTTGCTGACGTGATTTGTCTGCAAGCACAGATTCTGTGTGATATTCAAAGCTTGTACGACAGCAAGAGTGCGTTGGCCGAAGTTTCTCTACCGGCTCTCGAGGAACTTCTTGAGTTTGAAGATGACGAAGCTTCTGTGGACCCGATATTGGTAGGATTGTTACCGCACAACCGCGATAGCCGCAGCAGCTCGTCATCGTCCAATCCTGATTACCGCGACAGTGGATATGAACGGGGAGATCTCTCGAAAGGACTCGGTGGCTGGAGCGCTAGTGCCAAACTATTTGAGCTGCTAAGACCGTCATCTCGAACGCGTAATTCGGCACTCAGTTTTTTCTACGAGCGAATATCGGCTACAAAATTCCCGTTGGTGAAGGCAAAATGTGCTTCGGTTCTTGCTGGAATGCACGTTTCCACGGCATCACATGGCAACCTGAGAGTGGCCGAGTCGCTTGCATACGAGGCATTGCGTTTGCTGGAGGCGTGCTCAAAGAAATTCGTGGCAAGACTGTCCAAGGTGCCATCACTGCGTGGCCGCGATAAGGCCATGCCAGTATCATATCTCAGCATATTTAACAACGATGGTCTACTCTCTGACTTGGGTCGCGAGGCGCTTGAGAGTCTAGGCAACATCTTGATCAAGAACAACAAATACCGGTACGGCATTCTGTGCCTCGAAGCAGCAGGGGCACTATTCACATTCCTGAACCAGGGCTGCGAGTATGAAAAGTTGGACAGGCTTCTCTGCAAGCTTACGCTAGCGGCTGATGATGTCCATCGCGCGTTACCTCTGCACGAAAAGGTGACGTGCGCAGCTCAGCGACAAGGCAACATCACGGTTTATGTGTACTTAACTCAGGAGATGACCAAGCTGTGGATACGCGAGGGTAACTTCACGCGTGCTGAAGAGTATCTAGCAACGGCTTGTCATTTCCTTCGTGACCACACGAATTTGCTGCCACCGCACTTCCTGTCTTCTGTTATAAACGGAAGCTATTCAAGCAGCGAGGCTCCATCCAGCCGTAGTGGTACGATGATGACAGCAACCTCAAGTTCAGTGTCATCGTCACTTTCCGGCTCGTTCCATCTTTCTTCGCGCAGCACAGGCAATGCGAGCGAGGTGGACACGTGGCTAAACCATGACATCAACCTGCACCTACTTGTGCGTGACGTATATCGCTCTAGTGGTCGATGCTTGGAAGGAATGCGCGTTCTTGAGCACCTTCTGAATTACAGCACACGACTGCCACGAGGAAAGCGCACACAGTTGCGCATGCTGCTAGCAGAGGACGCGCTCAAGATGCGTATGTTTGATACGTGTCGTCATATGTTCTCGTTGATGGAACGAGAGGCGACTGCATTCTGCGATCGTCTACAAGAGAACATCAAGGGTTTCAGTGGACCAGGAAGCAGTAGTGGCACGGGACCGGGAACCAGCAGCAGTGGTGGCGGCAGGAGCCTTGGCGGCATGGGCAGCGAAGCCCGTTATTGTTTCGACATGTCATTTACGCTCCGCTATATCATTTGCCGTGTTAAGATGTATCTCAAGCTGGGCGACTATTGCAATGCCTATGCTTGGTTGTCTTTGGCTCACGTGAAGAATGACCGTGACAATGTTCGTAAACAAGCGCAGCTGTATGATCTAGATGGTAAGGTGCTTCGCGCTTTCTGCCGAGAACAGCAAGACCGCGAGTGGGAACTCCGCCGCGATGGGGAGGAGCCTTCTCGCCGAGGACGCTCGATGGGCTCTACTTTTGTTGGAAGTGTTGTGTCTCCAGCGCAGGTTGAAGAAATGCTTAAACCTCTGGGTGTTTCGTTGTACGGCTTGAACAAGGACGAGAAGCAGCGCTTGCATGAGCGTATGCTTCAGTTCGGTACATGTATTCGAGACGTTGACAAAGCCGAAGAACAAGCTCAAAATGCGTTTTGGACAGCCTTTGATCTGTATCGCGTGTTGGATGACAGTCTGTACCAACTCAAAGTTTTACTGGAGGTCATTTCCTTTATGCTCGCCCCAGTCCAGCGATCATTCTTCGCGCTCGGTAGCAACCAGGACGATGAAATGCTTAAAGCGCATTTACACCGTCGCAGCTCCGGGAAAGGGTCGTCCATGCTGGACTTGGATGACCTAAACGGTGACGACACCATCGAGAAGACGCGAAAAACGTTGTTGGAAGCGCAGAAGCTGCTACGCCCTGCGTTGAACCTTGCAGAGCAAGTGGCGAATCCCGCTTGCTTTTTGCGAGCGCTGATTTTCTGCAGTGAAGTGTGGGTCTGGCTCGAACGTATTGCATCCTACAAGAGCGAAAAACACTTGAAGGAAGCGACAGCTTTCTGGGAGGAAGCAGTTCGTATCATGAAGGGTGTCTTTTTCCGCCGCGTTGCATTCCATGACGTGGCAGATGCAAGTACGTTATACTCGTCTGGTTTTGGAAATGACTTTACGATGCCGTATGCGCGTGGAGTCAATAAGGGACGATTTTGCGTGGTGCCAATTCTGAACTTCAGCGAGGGATTTATTGTGAAGTTAGAATCCATGACACTACAGTTGATTCTCACAGCCTGCCAGATCCAGCAGTTCGAACGCGTACCTGATTATGTGGAGGAAACGCTGCTTTTGCATCTGGATGAGCTTCTCAGTGCACGTATGTGTTTGAGTAGCATTGTGCATCAGTTGCAAACGTTCCGAGCCCTGCAAAGATCGCACAAGCGACTTCCTCCTAGTGGATCAGCGCCCAATCTAGCTGCGGCTGCTGCAGCCGTGCCTTCAGGTTCGAGTGTTTCGGTCTCCAGTGTGGGAAGTAACAACTCCAGGTCGTCGTCTTTTTCGGCTGTGATTCCTGTGCCGTCGCCGCAAATGGGCGGTAGCGGAAAGCAAGTCTCGACGCCGTCGCCAAGCGCTGGTGTTGCGACCGGAAAACGAGCTGGTCATAAGAAAAACCAGTCGATGTCATCTATATCTGAGTTGTTGGCGTCAAACACTCCGTCGCCGTACCAAGAGGGCACCCCCTATTCGGCGGGTGCACCTGGCGGTATGAAAAGCTCAGCTACTCCTCGAACGGGGTTAGCTTCTTTGAGCGAGCGACCAAATGTTCCACCTCCGTCTGCTTCAGGGAAGTCAGGTACTACCCCTGGTGGTCATACCGTGAAAAAGAGTGGCGAACGGAAATTGCGAAAGTACACCCGAGAGCGGTCTCGCTCAGCGCCACAGCCTGCAGTACCAAACTACCCGTCTCCAGACGCGGAGTTGTCGTTTTCGCGAACTGGCGAAGGCCATCTTCACGAAGGAGGCAGTATGCCTGTACTTGCTGAGTCAGGGGAGAGCACCGCGAATTCTAGGAAGCGGACATCGCCTGTGAAGTTTATCGATTTAGGAGATCTAAGGTCATTGCCACCTGGCGAAGACTTCATGCTTGGCCGAAGTGATGGGTTCGCGCGCGATGAAGGCAGCAGCTCTAACGGAGCTATCGGTTTGTGCGATTTCGATGAAGTCCAGTCGGAGAAGCTCTGGTGGATCTTCAACTTGTGGCACGATGCGAAGTCCAAGTACGTCGAGGGTAAAGTTGAGACGTCGGAGTTTCGGTCTAGCAACTTGCGTTACCTGCGGACGCTTCTCGACGCTTTTGATCCGCAACAGATCGCAGTGCTGTACTTCGGAGGAATTGATGGCTCTTCAGCTGATTCGGTGGTGACTCCTGGTGGAAGCAGAGTTGCCTCCGCTGTGAACACCAGTAATCCTAACGGGATGCTTGATTTCGACGTTTCTCGGATAAATTCTCACGCACTGATTCAGGACCGGCAGTTGGTGCTTTCGATTGGTTATGAGTACGCGCCGGATGTTCGAACGCCGTTTGGAACGCACCCAAAACTTCACTTCAAGGTGTTTGATGTTCGTGAAGGTGACACTAGCGCTTGGCGCCAGGAAATCCCACGAGCAGATTGGTATTTGTCGGAGTACGATACAATGGAGGCTGAAGAGGCAGCTGTAGGAGCTGGTGTTTTGCGCACGATGCGATTACTCGGTGCCAAGCTGCTGGTAAAGCTTTTGGGGGTACTGTTGCTGGAGAATTCCGTTGTGGTGGTGGGCAATTCCTACCCCCAGATTCAAGAGGTAACCACTAGTCTGCTGAAGTTATTAGAACCCTTCCGGTGGCAGCACACATTCTTGCCTTTCGTGCCTGTGACGTCTTGGCGATTCCTCCACGACGCTGCATTTCAGCATGCGCAGGCGGAGCTGGCGGCTCGACCGAAGAGCCGCAGGTCGTTCTCCAGACTCTCGCACGATTGGCGATGGGGCAGCGGAAGTGGCAGTGCTGCCGGCTCATACTCTTCTTCACGAGGAAGTACAGACAGTTTGAACGGTGGTGGAAACAGTTCGGCGGCCACATCCAGTGCTGTGGCAGGAGATCAACTAGAGGAAGAGCCCCCGTTCCTGCTCGGCGCTACAGTGGACACATGGCAGAGTTGCTTGGCATTTTCCAAGAAGTGTGGCAACGATCCTCGCTTGCTTTCGTCATGTGTGGTTGTGGTTGATCTAGACGACGTGGATACACTTGCGAGCGACAAGACGCTTCGGAACGCGGTGCCTTTACCAAAGAAATGGCGCAGGCAGTTTCTGGAGCGCATCGAGAAGGTTACGCGACAACGTCAAAAGATGCGTGTGAAAATGAGCCGCAGACACTCGTCACAGCAGCTTGTTTCGAGCCGCGGACCGGCGACGCCTGCTTCTTCGTCTGCTGTAACGTCGATGCGATCTCCTGCGGGGGCTTATCCCCCAATGGACGGCACTTTGCGCAGTTTCGACGATGCACTCAGCACTAGTCGATCCGGTTCGAGCTGGATGATGACCCCAGTCTCCGCCAGCGGTGTATCTGACTCGGACAGCAACTACCAGTTGCTTCAGTCGGGAGTGCAGCAGTCATTAGACCCTAATGGTCTCGACGAGAGGCAACACTATGACTCTGATTGTGCTGCAGCTTTTGTGAGTGGCGTGCGCGAGTTTTACGACAAGTTGTTAGTTCTCTGCACTGAGAAAGAACGCAAGGCCAAGGGCAGCAAAAAGAAGAAGAGCCCGGTCAGCAGTGGCCACTCGAAGCGCCAGGAGATCAAGTCATGGTTTTCGTCTTCGCATGACTTCGACGCGTTCGTAGACAATTTCCAGAATTCGGACTTGCTGGAGGCTTTCGAGACGGAAAAGGCAGCGGCCCAAGCGGAAGCTCAAGCGCAGGCGAGGGCCATGCACCAGCTGGAACGGCAGTCCAGCGAGCAAGAGGTCAGCTCCACCAGTAGCGGGCGCAGCACACGATTCGGCAACACACCAAAGTCGATCGTGAATTCCTTTACGCCACAGCAGCTGAAGAGCTTCGGCAGCTTCAGCAGTTTGACGGCCAGCAACCGCAGTTCAGGTGGCCAAGAGCGGAGGCGGTAACGGTAACAAGACGGGCATCTGCGTCACCGCGCCCATTTGTTGTAGGAGCTCAAATTGTAGGAAGCTAAACTATTATTTATCCGCAGAGTTTTGCGAATGTCAATGGGGACTTGTTTGCGTTGGTTTGTTGCTCGCATGCTTGTTGCAGAGCCAGCTTGGCCTTGGCGTGCAGTTGTTGGTCGATCCGGTAGGCGATGGAGGCTTTACCAGCTCGGACGGCCCATTGAAGTGGAGTTTTCTTTGTCTGTAGTGGGCAATGCGTACGATCAGTTTTGCTGTATGTAATAGTAGCCTCGATGAACTACACACCTTGTCAGGAAGGTTCCAGTTGGCTCCGTGATTGAGCAGCAGCCAGATCATCTCTTCCGATCCAGCTTTGCATGCCAAGTGCAGCGGCGAGTACCAGCCCTGGTCAAAGGAATAAATGACAGCCAAATGACACCTGGAAAATTGCGAACTAATACTTACCCAGGTACTTCGTTGGTTCACATCAGCACCGTAGCTGAGCAAAAGCTGCGCGATCTCAACATCACCCTCGGATACAGCTCGATGCAGACCCGTCACTCCGGACTTAGAAGCAAAAAGTGGCTTCAGCTTAGTAAAACGTTAGTAAAAGCGAATACCATACCCAACGGTGTTGTTGTATTAGTGTGGGGTGGTCTTCCAATGCTTGGCGAAGTCGAGTTACATCTCGCTGCCTGATTAGCAGGCACAGATCCGGCAGTGGCGAAATCTGTGACTGCATGGAAGATGCCATTGATCCTGGGCGGCCTTTTGGTTGAACACGTAGAAATAGATTCAACGAGCACTTTCTTGAGAATGGATTTAACCTTTCTTCAGTCGCTGTGAATTTGGCTACCTGACTCGTCAGATAACTTGAAATTCCAGGAGCCAACGGATGGTGCAACAATGGAGAAGGTGTAATCAAATATTATTTGCCACGTAGACTCCACAGAGCATAGTGCAGGAGTAAATCCAGCAACGAGGTCTCATAGCTCGAATCTGCGGTTGGACACGTAGTTCCATCCACGCGGTCGAACGTACCGAACATGCCTTAGGTGCTGCATCATTAATTTCTTCAATGGTTGGTAGATGGCCGAGTAATGAGTTCTCGTAGCTGCGCATCGTTGTGTTCTGCCGACGCACGTCGGAACTTGTGAAACAGCGAGCTTGGTCCTTAGTGCTTACAGAACTGGCACGTATCCGCACCAGGGCTTCGGTCGATCGAAATACCTCGTCAGTGTGCTTCTACGACGTGGGCAGGATTAAGACTCGCTTTCTTGCGCTAAATAACTCAACGCCAAATCCAGGTTCCACCGGTATCTACACCTTTGCCAGCTCGTAATAGTCTTGTCAGCTTTTCCGTGTTGTCCAAGTCGATTCTCAAAATTTTGTCGGTCTGCTCGCTGTCTCCGTCAAGTTTCTTTTCAAGACCCGCAATTAGCGAGAATACGATCGGCTGCATTGTTGCAGCAGGTTTGAAAAAGCCAACTTCCTCTGTACATTTGCAATACATTAAAGCAGTGAGGTCGAATGCCCGTGTAGAATGCCCGTTCAGCAAATGTGGGCGCGCACATAGCATTTTTTCAAGTGGCAGGTCACTTGGTACGACTTGAATTTCAGCTGCCATATCCCAGATGCACGCGTAGGAACGACCCCCTTGCGTCGACTGAGGTATCAACTGATGCCAATTTCCTGGGCATTTCAGTCCAAAATGAGCGCTGTTGTCTTCGCAGTAAGCAGAAGCGCTCCTGTGGCATTATAGCGTGTGTCTTGATTGAGTAAACGGGTAGCAGGCTGGAAGCAGCTTGTGGGGTCAGCAATGCGAGTGGAAACGCGTGAGCATGACCAAATTGGAGAGGTTAATCAGGCTTTCATTACCCGCGTGACGTTGCTTCTTCGTACAGTAGTAGCGCCCGCTTGTTTGGGCCTTGGCCATCGAACATTCACAGGCTGTCACTTAGGCATCTTTCCAAGGAATAGTTTACTTTCAAATTCTTCACTGCAACAAACGGTTGAATGCAGGCAATCAATGCAAAAAAAAATACAAAGGAAAAAAAGGGAGATCCAGCACAACCGACTCACATCATAGCGTATCTACGTCCGATCACTGATCTTGATCCGCCACGTTGAGGTGTTGAGCAGGAACATGTGCGTGCGCCAACCGCTGTTCTGCAGTACTTGAAGGAATAGCGGAAAGTCGGCCGTCATCTTGCGAAGCGTCGATTCAAGCAGTGGCTGATGCATTATGCTGCCATCATTCGACGACGGAGGTGGCGAAGCAGTAGGCGGGACCGAGGCCAGAGCTTGAAGCACTAGCACGGCCTGGAAGAACGCACGCAGCTCGTCCTTGGGCTTCGCTTCGGCTTGGAACATGACGTGCACACGACCTCCCACCACAGTCAGCAAGTACGCCTCGTCCCTGAAAAGACAGAATGAAACCAGTCAGTAAAACATCCAAGCTTACAGTAGTATCAACACGGCATAAAAAAACATCCACCCGTAAAGTATTAGCAGTCGGTCGAGGTCATGCGCGGTCGGAACAGCCTGATGGAGCTCCGAGCCCATGACCAAGTGGCTCGTCACCGGTAGTACAGGGTCTCGGAAGATCGGTTCTTCCTGGTTGACACTACGGACGGTGTACTGCACACACACAGGCACCAACAAAACAAGATCACGTCAGTCACATACCCGCAACAGCGTAATCAGGTCAACTTCAAGATGACTCCCCAAGCCCACTTACGCGTCCATTATGGTCGGCAGCAACTTCCTTGCCAGGTTTATTGCCTGAGGTCAAGAACCGCTGCACGAGCACCAACCCTCGCGAGCAGTTGACCGTCGGGATGCAGAGGCACGACACGGCGTTGTAGTTGGCGTACACATGGATCAGTGTAAGCGCCAAGAATGCCGCCCACACGGCGTGAGGGGACGAGTTGACTGCGTTGGCAAAGTACATGCCGAACAGCAGTCCAAAGAGCTTCACCGCCGTCTCCTGCGAGCCCTCTTTTGCAGCACAGTCGGCCATATTGTCTCTCTTGGCGAAGTGCGTCATCAACGAGGACCTCGTCGCGCCCGCCGCCACGCCGCACATGGTCTTACACACGCTGGAGACGCACAAAACCTCCGTGACGAGCGTAGGGAAGTAGGGCGCCACCATATCGAGCGTCAAGCCGATGTCGTTGATCACGTCAGCAAAAAGTCTCCATCGCTTGACGTTGACGTCAAACTTGGGCCCGACAAAATAGGCGAAGGTTAACCCGCCGATCATACCCGACCCGTCTCTTAAAACCCACTGCAGCGCGGCTGCCAGCGGGGTGGCCTTGTCGTCGCCCACACCAACACTCTGCAGCACGGATTGCGTAGCCAAGACGCCCCGAAGATAGCTACACATGGCCTGCAGCGTGTCCCAGAACTGGAAGCTTAGGTAATCTTCGCTCACACTGTCCGTGTCCCAGAACTGGAAGCTTAGGTAATCTTCGCTCACACTGTCCGGATCCCCCGCCGGTAGGAACATTTCCTGCAGCTCGCGGGTCAGACCCGGGAGCGTGAGGCACCCGGCGGCGTTGCGGGCCCGGCCCTGACCCGTGGACAGCAGCTGCTCCCCGTGCTGC
>JAHWLE010001580.1:0-10363 GCA_024679135.1 Phytophthora foliorum | reverse complement strand
AATGGTGGCAGTGGAGGTTCGGCTGGCAGTGGTGCACGATCAACGCCTGGTGAAAATGGAGCTGTACTCGTTTTCCCCGTTACTTGGTCGGGAGAGCGGCTATCGGAACACACGTTTTTCTTCACCGGAGGTGTTCAAACGTATCGCGTCCCCAGTGAACAAGGCCCTGCGCGAGCGCTCGGGTGAGCTCTGAAACAAGGCCGTGCGCGAGCGCCCGGGTAGCTAGGACTCTGGAGCACACCAACATCGTGACGGCTAGCACCGTCATCGCCACCAACGGCGACGAGCTCGTGAAAATCAAGGCCAACAGGGAGACGGCTACTAGTGCCTACATTATGCTTGTCAATATGCAATCGCTTCATCGGGATTCCCAAAATCATCTCGCTCTTCGTTCGATGTGGCATATTCACCAAATATTCCTCTGTCCATTCACTATCCAAGTGTATCAATAGTACATGCATTTTCACTCACATCAGAGAAGTGCCAAGGACTCACGGTTCAAAAGGTCATTATTTGACCATTACGTCATCCCACGCGAAAGACAGCGATCTTCTTTCTACGTAGCAGTCACGCGCGTTACAACTCCGGAGCACCTACGTATATCTCACTGAAAAGCTAACAGTGAAGTATCTGAGCTATTTCACTCCTAACAAAGCTGTTCTTCAAGAAACACGCCGACTCGACGCTCTCGACCGAGAATGTGATGAACGTTACCAGCATGATTAACTCATATACAACACCTTTTTCACTAATGCCGTGTTTTACACGGGGAAGCTCTGGATTTTTGTTATCGAATAGTCCAAATTAGGTCCTGCTACGTGAAGTTTTGTCGTGAGGAATCATTAATGATGAGGCATCTTCCCGACGGACCCCAACGACAGTGAGCGACAGAGGAAGGACCATATCAGGAAGTTGCGTTAGTGCTCCATGCTCCACTGTATAGCAGCAAAGCGTCATTTGTTGCGACCTTACAGTGTAAGGCTTACCAACAGTGTGCTGCTTCGTTAGTCGAAGGAAGGCTTCTGCCTGGCATCTCTCACTGCAGTTCCCTGGCGTATAACCCACGAGGATACTATCTTCGTTTGATTCACTGTCTTCGTGCAACATTTCTGGGTTATTGGGTTTTGATGTCTTCCCTAGTCGCTACAGTCAAAATTCACTGGATTTTACTAAGTGTCATTAGGATATCTATTATTAAAACACAGTTATCCTCAAGTTTGTATGAAGTATATTTTAGTATGTATTACATATATGGCACAATTATGTTATTTCACGGTGAATATGACCACAACGAGAACTCCGACTTGTTTTTACATGTAATATACCCGGTATTACCCTGGGAGGACAGTTTGAAGAGCTGTATGGACAGCCTTACACAGATTAATTCGTCCAAAAAAAAGTTGCCTGTACCACAGTCAACGTTCAAGCGACATCCTCAAAGTGTCACACCACAGATACACAAAATATGATTGGGTGGCGCCTTGCCCCGATTCTTCTTCGTATTTGAGCCACTCGCATCTAGTCCATTTCTGCGAAGTCTTCTTCACTCCCCTTCAAAGTTCTTCCACAGAGCCGATCTAGGCCGTCCTCCACCCATTGAAGCTGCATCAATAGCGGTGCGTTTTGCTCACAGCATCTACCCTTCAGACCGTGGAGCACCGGTCGTGGACCGCAATGCGCTTCATGAGGCACAAATCGTCGATCGAGCTCGCGTCTTCGAGTCTAACAGCGTGCAGGAAGCGTGCGAGCGTCAAGTGCGGAATGCGGGATGAATGTTGAAGTCGGGGAAATAATTACACATCTGGACACACCTAAATACTAATATTACTAAGATTAGCACTCATTTATTCTAGCATTACACGGCTGACGGACTTATCTGCAAAACCCGTATAATACGCTTTAGCAGGTCAAACAGTTTTGCCGGTTCTTCTACTACATTCGATCCTGGGCATGTTTAACTGCAATTCTGGCATACGCATCAACCTTTCCCCGCTCAATCGCAAGAACATGATATAGTGTTTCTAGCGTCATTCGCTTCGCATCGCGCTGCCACAAGTTGCCCTTCATTTGAATATATAGTCTGGGCCATTGAATATCTCTATGGTGGAACTACTCGCGTCCAAACCGCAGATAGGATACGCTGTATGCCACTCACCACTTTATATCGCCATGACAAGCTGCTCAAACTGCGTCCCAAAATCTACACTATCATGTATAACCGGTATTATTTTGGTCACAAAGGGACGCTATATCCAAGTTTATTTTAGGTTACGTACCTGTATCAAAAGAAAAGGTTATTTTACGCAACTCCTCAAGACTCTGGATCTAGAGAATTTCATTTGATTTTGAATTTCAGAGCTCGAAGTCGTGTTCAGCATGTTCAGATACTACTGGCCGAGGCTGCGCGTGAGCCCTCGACGGCGAGCTTGCCGCTACGAAGTAGCGAAATGGATATGATCGCGGTCGTCGTAGAAATTACTGGTGCTGAAGTTTCTGATGCAATTGACCGAACCCGGATCCTATTGTAATCGTTGCTATCGTCATAATTTTAAAGTTATTTTCTCAATTGTTGCGTGAATGTTGAGCGAGCACACCACAGGCAACACTCAGCATTTTGACTAGTTTTCAGTTTATATTAGCGATTGGAGTGATCTTGGCTCAAGTTACTGTCGATATCTCTAAAGTTAGCAAGTTGAAGTTGTTTTATGAGAGGATTCCGACGAAAAGCAAAAATTAACGTTTTTTTGTCAGCTCTTGAGGGTTTATTAGATTTGGAGATGAGCTGGTCAGCTAGTGCTGTAGCTGTTTTTTTCGGGTTTTGGCAAACATGCTTTTTGAGCGGAGAATCCGATCACTGATATACTCTGAAATAAATTTCAGAGAACTCCGGTGGTTGTGACAATCCTGACGATCTTCGAGCACCGATAGTTCTAACTGAGTGATGTATTATAATATTATATTATACTTTTATTGTTGGTTTTAGATGCGTTGCTTGGAAGGCAAATGCCGAAGTGAGTTGATTAGTTTACTTAACCTTCTCTACTTGTCCTTCTTACTCTGCTGCCCTCTCAGCCAGTCACGTAGATTGACCAATAGCGTACCAGCCCAAGATAGTTCAGGCTTAACCGCTCCCCATGGTTTGGATGCGTCCTGTGAACCGTGCATGAGCGGGGCACGGATGCTCAACAGTTATTCGTGGAAGGCAGAATCAGGATCCCACTAAAACGAGGAGAAACCACCAAAATGATCGCATCTGACAATTTAAAAAAATATGTTTATGTGGTTATCTGATATTTGTGTCGATTTGAAACGTGAATACCCGAAAATAACTTTTCCAGCGACGAAGACTGTTGTTATACCTGCACGCAGCCTCAATTTCGCGCTGCATATACTCCACCGCATACTGTTCGCACGCTGCGTGCTTTAATTACGTGTTTTGAAGGCCTCAATCTCATGAACACGACGCGTGGCCTCTTCAATACGCTTCAGTACTCGAGCGTCTTCTGTGGTCGCCCTGTAACGCGAAACACTTATCGCTGCTACGTCGGTTTGGCTACGTATTTCAATTTTCGGTGATTCTGAACGAGTACGGCAAGTATGTATGGACGAAACCATTAGTCGACAGCATATCCAACGTCTCTAACTGTTCACGATTTTTGGTCGTTTAAGATGGACAGGGATCTTGGGTGGGTCTTTCACTCTATAATCTGAAGGAGTAATCTTGTGGAAGAAATACCACCAAAACTTGTTCCATATCGTGTTGTACTCTCCTGAAAACTGCCTCTTCAGCTTCGTCGTGGTACCAGCGCTCACACCTCCGGCTCGCTCTTCCCGGCCGTCCGATGCGGAGTCATCTTCATTCGAGGAGCTATCGTCGACTCCAGTCCTTTGGGTCTCGTCGGTCTGCTTCGTGTCGTCAGCGAGGTGCAGAATGAGGAACTTCTCACCGCCTCTCTGGACGTAGACTCCGTCAAGTGTGTCATTGCTTTCGGGGGAGGTGATGGTGAAGGTTTCCTTGTCGATGGAGTCGGCGGTAGCTGGCTCAGCGTTGGCGTTCGCGACGAGTGTGGCCATGGTGGCCAATATGACGTAGGTCACACGCATGATTCGCGTTGGATGCTGGTTGCGGGGTAGATTGGTTAATGATCTAGCGCCTATCAACGCTGAACTTTACAGAGTTGTAGGCACTTCACCACAGATGAAATGGGACTTGCTGAAAAACAGACTACCCGTAGAAACAGCTGTCGCACGAATGTACTGATCTAATATATCTGGCAGTCTTGCGTGCAAGTTGCGAGCTTGCAGTGGTAGATGAACGGCTCGGAATATTGCAACGGGTTGCTGCAGGCTTGTTTCCATCATCAATTATTTAAAAACCAACATGTCTTCACAACCCAAGTCCAACAAGCAGTTCACAAAGCAGAACCTGTGGCTCACGATCGACCAATAGGTGATATTAAGATGGCCGATAGACAGAGCCACAGCATGTGTTATCTAGTCTGCAGACAGCTCGACAACATGACTGCTCTAGCCGAATGGTCACGCGGGATTTCAACTTACCAAGGCCTTCCTCTCCATTATCTTGTTTCGCAAGAAATCTGAATCCGCCACAGTAGTCGTGAATAATTCAGTGCATTTGGCTCAATATAAACTCTGTGCGAATCTTGTAACTTTGCAGTCTATATTGGTCCCACCTTTCTCCCTTTGCCGGGGAACTCTGTACAGTCAACATTGTGCCCTTCAAGTCTTTGACTTGAAAAACTGCCTATACTGAAATACTGTACATTGGTGTGGACAATGGTTCTTGACTTTTACCACCGCTTGAACTCGCCATCAGTACAACTTGTGCGCTACTGTATACGAGACCACAATAACGGACCCGTTTGCGAGGAAATACCGCAGAAGTCGGCACCTTCTTCGGATAGAAATTATTGCGGTACATGTGATATATCCCAGAGTCCGATGATTGCGGGACATTCCGTAAAAGCTGCCATATGATTACGGTACCGGTACCTCTATTTTCTAATGACTGTTGTAGATGCGGCAAATGACAGAACCCGTGCTGATTCCAAATTAAAAGGAGAATGCGTGGTGATAGGTTCCTGACACACAAATTCGCGAAGTGTGCACATTGTGGCACTGTTACTGTAACAGGACATGGTATTGCTATGGAGGTGTTGTCTATCGCTGGGAAACAGTGCCGTTCGGATAAGCGTTAATCACGGACGAACTACTGACACCGCGCTGACATCATAGATGTAAGCTACATCATTGGAGGCGTGCTGTACGTCGTATGTATAGAAGCGTGCAAAAAATTTATTTTAAAATGAGCTGATTTTAAATCAATTTTAAATGCGTTCTTTTTAGAGTAGCTGAATAGCGGCGTTTTTTATCAGATGCGGTTATCAAATCTATAACGTCAGTATCAGAATTATCAGATGAATTTCAATCCCAAGGGGCCCTTGGCAAGGGCAGCATGCATGATACCTTGCCTGCATCGATCAAGATCATTTGTCTCGTCACCGAAAGCGTAACACCAAGCTGTTGTCGTTGCCTACGGCATTTAACCACAGCTTGCAACTGCTCTTCTACTCTTTCATCTTGTGGAAATGAGAGTCGCTCTGGGAGCAATAAATTCAACACGTCTCGGCATCTGGTCTAAGCTTGGTGGCTGGCAAGTGCTGCAGCATGCTGGCGTACACATTCGCACCTCAAACGGCAAACTGCCGGCGGCAGCGGAAGCGAAGGCCTTGCACAAGTAAACACCGAACTGAAAAAAAAACGGTAAAAAGAACGTTAGGAACGTTCGGAATTATTCAAAATCAAAAATTTTACCCTTCCATAGTCGTATGAGCCTTCAAACCTCTTCGAGGCGGTCGGGGTGATGTCAGACTCCCATTCAACTACATTCTGGGCGTCCACTATATTTCTCAAATTAGGCGAATAGGTGCATTCCGAAGACACTCTCCACGACGTTTGATGACCGTCACCCGAAGAGAGAACCTGCTCCGGTGTTCGCATGCTGACATCACTGCAGGAGATGCCCGCGGTGTAGTGTCGAACCTCTTTGCCTCTTTTCAGATCAATAATAACGAATAAGCTGTCGTGCTTCTCCACTGTACATCCTGCTAACACTAATAGCCAATAACCTGGGCTGCGGCTGGACACAAAACCACGTCTGTTATAATTAAGTGTTTGTGTCGGCATTATGAATTTGTTCACCACGCCTCCTGACACAGAAATCATCAGTTGGCACGATCACCAGGGGTTCTGTCATTTGCCCAGCGCAGCGAGTCGAACCCCGGGCGAAGCCGGTAGCGTAGCGAGCCGATCCCCACGCGAAGCGCCGTTCACAAGCAAGGGTATTTGGGTTCAGTCTGAAGTGTATACCAGATGCCAAATTATCCGGTCACTTATAGATTAATTTTTAAAAGTACGGGACGGGTACGGTAGTAAGGCTATTGCAACACCCAGTCGGGGACAACATCACGTAAAAGGTCCAACACCTTCTTGTAGCCCAGTTGCCAGTTTTCGTGGGGCACTTCCATGGATGAGATGGGATTTGCTGAGGAACAGATCCAATTTCGTACGTGATGAAAAACAGAAATTTCTTTAATACAATGACGTGGACAGTGACAAATAGCCGCACCGGACGTGTGAGTTCGATGATTGCGGGACATTATGTAAAAGCAGCCTCATGATTACAGTACCGGTACCCCGTTTTCAAAAAGGTGCGAGATTGGGTCTGAATCCTTGCATTCTAATACCCTTTCTAGTCTAATTATTGTGCTTTCTACTCAAAATTTCCTTGCGCGGTTCATTGAATCAACGCGCAGGCAATCGCGCAGGCCTGTCTAATTGCATAATCCATGTGTTTAGAGAGATTATATGTGCACCACACAGTCAAATCTTTGTGCACTACTAGAACACAGGCCAGGTTGCACCCCACCACCAGCCAGTTGGAGGCAGCAACATGGTTGTCGACGCTGGAGAAGCCATCAGTGCTGTTACGGCAGCTACCAGCAGCAGCCAAGGAGGCGAAGCATCAAGTTCGCGCGAGTCACCGCCAACAAGCCGGCGTCGCAGGGCCGTGCAAATGACGCCACGGTCAACGCCATCCCCGACGACTCGTGTGTCGCCGTATGCGCTGCGCGAGCGAACGCCGCCTCAACCGCTGTCACCATCAGCACCAACAGTCCATCGACAAGCTCGAGTTTCGCTTGATGCTTCGCCAGCGAATACAGAGCATGATGAAGCAAATCAGCATCGACTACAGCTGCTGGTGCTGCCTCTCGTGAAAGACACCGTCGGAAGTCGGGACACTTCGGCCACAATGCTTGAGGTCTTCGCTGCTAATGGGGCCACGTTTAGCGACATCATACATAAGCTGTGGGAACGATTTAGCTGCCGTTTGAGGGGGTTGAGAGGGGTTTGTTCTAAAGCACAATACAAGTGTATACATGTACAGTGAGAGCTCATACCATCAAAACCAGTTAAATAACAATGCCAACTTTGAAGTTGCTTCAGTAGCTGCGTTTGTCGGCTCTCGTTTCGGGCACGCTCTTGGTGCGGGACTCCTACCGCCGCTCCAACGGGACTGCTTGCTGTACTTCCTGGTCCTCCTCAGTCGCACAGTGTCGATCGGTGGCGCCTAGTTGTCGTGTAGGAGCGCTTAATCGGCAAGGAACCGCCTTGTAGCGCGCGGGGCTGTTGGTCTACGGCACGCAACCGGCGAAATGAGCACATTTTCTCCAATCAGCGCACGCTGTTGACTTGATGTCGATTTGGCCAACCCCGCAAAAACGGCAAATTTAGACGAAAATCACAATAGAACGACCAAAAGAAATGAGTCCCCCTTATTCGATGGCCGATTAAATTGTTATTATATTTATTGTGAATTCCGGCCAAATTTGCCGAATCGAGTTGATTTGGTGAACAGGCCCCATACAAATCCTAGTCATTTACGAGATCGTGCGAGGCCTCTCCCTATGTACGGTTCGTATTTAAACGGATTTGATAGTGTAATCAAGCTTTGCGCGATTGCCTGCGCGGGAACCGCGGAGGGAAATTTTAAGAACTCACAATATAACGGACCATTTGATGATTGAACCTGATACATGTTTGTTGCTTGATTTTAGGGATGATTTCTGATTGTACCGTTTATAATCCTATACATCAATTGGAGGAAGTTCCTGTGTGTCCCCACCCATTTTATTCATGAGAACCGCTTTTCATTGGCCGAAAATAGACTACGGATGATCTGATTGGCTAATATTTTAGCGACTCATACAAAAACCGAATATAGAAATTGTTATCGTGTATGGTCCAAGTTAAGAAAAAGTTGGTTGCGTGTAAGATACAGGCCATCGGGCTCAAGGGGCTAAGTGCTGGCTACGATTTAGTTTTCAACAGACCAAGCCAAGTGCCACACGTGCGCGGCTATGGTCTCCATGCCGACGCTGCACATGGATGATCGGGCGCTTCCACGCATGTGGGACTGCCAACCCACAGTGCTCCTGTATGAAGGATGGAAAGTGCTCCAAAGGATACCCCACGCCATTGGCAGAGGTTACACAGGGAAACGTCAATGGATATACGGTATACAGACGCAGACGCCGGTCGGAAGGGGTCTTGAAGTTCAAGGGGATGGAGTACGACAACGCGACCGTACAGTGGGTGTTCCATACAACCCTACCTCTTGCAAAAGTACAACTGCCAATTCAATGTTGAAGTGTGCACGGCGATCACTGCAGTCAAATACCTGTACAAGTACATCTACAAGGGATCCGACAAGGCGGTGATTTCTGTTGAGACCGTTCGAGGTGTGTATCGCGACGCTACCCTCAGGGCGGGCTATATCGAGGACGATGTAGAGTGGGTTGTCTGTCTGAGAGAAGCGGCCGCGTTTAGGCTGCTTTTGTCAGTTGGTTGAAACCACTACAGTTTACTCCCAAGTTGCCGAAGATCGCGTACTCTGGAGTCGGTTCGATGACGACCTCTCTCAAGACTTTGCGCACAAGTACCAGTCCTCTCTCGGGTGACTTCCGACAGATTCTACCTGTTGTTGTGAGAGGAATGCCAGCTGAAACGGTCGATGCCTGTCTCAAGTCTTCGACGATGTGGCCCCACTTCCGGCAGCTTCATCTAACGGAGAATATGCGACAGCGGTCTGCCCAGAACGAGAGTACTGTTGCGGAATTTTGACGACGACCAACTCTGTGGTGCAACGTATCAATGAAGCTGTGGTGTAGCACCTGGAAGGGGACTCCCATGAATGCCTGTCAACCGACAGTGTGGAGGACGATGATGACGCGAACTTCTTCGAGCCAGAAGTCCTGCACTTCGTTAACATCCACGGGATATCTCCCCACAAACTGACACTGAAGATGGTCGCCCCCACCAAGATGGTGAGGAACTTGATCCCTGACCTGGGACTGTGCAGTGGAACGCATCTTCGGGTGTCGAGCTCAATCCCCACGTCATCCACGCGACCATCATGACCAGCGAGGGCAAAGGCCAGCATGTGTTGACCCCAAGGATTGCGTTCATCAGAGATGTGGACGCGCGCGACTTCCCTTTCCGTTTACGTCACACTCAGCTCCCGGATCAGCCTGCATTCGCCATGAACATCAACAAAGCCCAGGGCCAAACCATGCAGAATTTGGGACTGTACCTGACGACTCCCTGCTATTTGCATGGGCAACTGTGTATGTGGCACTCTTAAGGGTGACTGCAAGATCCAAGATAAAGGCACTGATTGAGTATCCAGAGCTGGAGGAAAACAACGGAGTGTACACAGCGAACATCGTGTACAGACAGATTTTTGAGACGGTGTAAGATGGAGGAGAGTAGCTGTGTGCGTTAAATTGGGGATATACGGGTTCAATGTAGTGTGGTGATCACAGTATGTATTAGGATAGCCCGCCGTAGCGAAGCTGAGGCGGGTGGCCCACACAGCTGGGACCCACACCTATCTAACTGCCGCGAAGTGGCGGCGCTCGGCTAGTCCTATACATCAATTGGAGGAAGTTCCTGTGTGTCCCCACCCATTTTATTTATATGAATAACCGCTTTTCATTGGCCGAAAACATACTACGGAGGCTCTGATTGGCTATATTGCTGCCGAGCGTAGCGAAGGCGGCCCCCATTGGACAATATTCCAATACCGCGGCCCTGATTGGCTATATAGCCGCCGAGCGCAGCGAAGGCGGCCCCTACCTTAGTCATTCGTACATAGCAGGATAGGTAGGGTGGGAATGTGAAAGTTGCGCCGTTATAAAATTGAAAGTCGCGCGCCGACACCTCGACAACAATGTACCGTATAATACTTCTTTAATCCGACACTAAATCTTCGGATAGGTGT
>JAHWLE010001579.1:0-10368 GCA_024679135.1 Phytophthora foliorum | reverse complement strand
TGCCGCTCGGCCGCCGCGTCGTTGCCAAACTGGAGGCGCTCATCGACGACGAGATGCACAAGATTGGCGGCAACCGCGTGGACCTGACGGTGCTGACGCCCCACGAGCTGTGGAAGCAATCGGGGCGCTGGCAGAGCCGCGGCCCAGAGCTCATGACGCTCGAGGACCGCCGGGAAGACCTGCTGGTGCTCGGACCCACACATGAGGAGAGCGTCACGAGCCTCGTGGCGGCGCACTACTCAGCTGCGGGTGCTGGAGACGCGTCGCTCCGGCTGTACCAGATCGGTCGCAAGTTTCGCGACGAAATTCGGCCGAGATTCGGACTGTTGCGAGCAAGGGAGTTCGTGATGAAGGACATGTACTCCTTTGACGCCTCGTACAATGGCGCATTGGAGACGTACCAGGACGTCACTGCGGCGTACAACCAGATCTTGATCTCGAGACTCAAGCTGCCGGTCAAGCGCGTGGAGGCCGACTCGGGAAATATCGGCGGTAACCTCTCGCACGAGTTCCACGTGCTGGCGGATATCGGCGAAGACGCGATTCTGTCATGTTCGTCGTCGGAGTGTGACTATGCGGCGAATGTGGAGAAGGCGCAGGGAATTTTGCCATCTTCGGAGGAGACAGCGAGTGACGCGGTCTCGGCAGAGCTTGGCGCCATCATTGCGCAGCTCGAGGAACAGGCTTGCACTGGAGATGAACAGGTCTGGAATACTGTGATGAATCTTCAGGCGACAGCAGAGGACCACGGATTCTCGGTTAAGTTGGTTCAAGAGCTGGAGGAGAGCTGTGACCTTGAGGCTTTCGACAATGACGAGGACGAAGTTAAGTCTCTTCCCCGGTGGGCACTTTGTTTTGCTCGACACGACAGGGAGGTGAATGAGCTTGCAGCCAAACCGTTTATTGGTGGCGATGAAGGCGAAGTGATTAAGAACACAAGGAAGATCGCTGAGCTGCTGGGCGGACATTGTCAGTCTGTGGAGCTGCATGTGCTTCTGGATGATTCACTGAAGCATGGTGAGCACGCTACTCCTGCCGTGAACTCTCTTTGTGCGGCTGTTGAGGCTCTGTCAAAGCAACAGACGCACACCCATGTTGCGTGGGGCCACTTCCGCTTGGCACAGGCGGGTGACCACTGCCCGCGCTGCTGTGGAGGCGACGCTGCAGTGCTCGAGGACAAGCGTGGTATCGAGGTGGGTCATGTTTTCTATCTAGGCCAAAAGTATTCGAAGCCATTCGGTGCGACGTACACGGACGCCAAGAACAAGAAGCATCCGCTAGAGATGGGTTGCTACGGCCTTGGTGTTAGCCGGCTTGTGGCCGCAGCAGTGGAGGCATCCCACGACGACCGCGGTATCGCGTGGCCCACCGAGATCGCTCCGTTCAAGGTCCTCGTCATGTCCATCGGCGGGAAGAAACAGAAAGACCCCGTGTCCCAAGCTGCATGGGACATCGCCGACCAATTAGCTTCTGGCAAAGTGACCGGCCTAGTGAGGGACGACGTGTTGCTGGATGACCGCTGGCGCGAAAGCCCGGGCTCCAAGCTGGCCGAGTCCGAGCTTATCGGGTATCCATACCGTGTCGTCGTTGGCAAGCGTTTCACGAAGGAAGGTCTCATTGAGGTCCAGACACGTGCTACGATGGAGAAAACATTCCTGCCACCGGACGAGCTGCCAGCCTATTTCGACGAACTTGTTCAAGCTGGCAAGTTCTAGCTACAGGAGACAGCTACCACGAAGGGCTGCAAGATATAGATGCACATACAACTTGCCAAGGTGACCTTGGTTAGACTGAAAAACAATTGTCGGCAGTACCATTATCAGATTCCTCAGATTTTATCAGATTCTGATTTGTCGTCACCCCCTTTTCACAATAGCTCAAAAGACCATCATGAGCTTTTCAGTGGAGCGGCTCGGGAATGGCGCGGCCTTCTGCCTACGCGACGAGCTCTCAGGCACAACCGTGCTCCTTGGCTGCGGGGAGGCTAAAGACACGTCCTTCTTCTCTGGCGACGACGCGGGCGCCGAGGACTTTGAGTCGGTGGCGACGCAGTACCGACGCGAACTGAAGGACCTCCTGAAACGTGATGGCGGCACTTTAGACGCCATTCTGGTGCCGGATTACCGCCCTGGAGCGTGCTACATGCTGCCATATGTAGCTGAGAAGTGCGGCGTGTCGTGGGCAGCTGCAACGGCTGCTGCAGCGCAAGATCCAAGCCAGAAACAGCCTCCAGTAGTCCTCATGACGCATGGCACGCGGGCCATCGCGCCGCATCTGCTGGCTGAATATTGGTGAGAGGGGGGGGCTGGAGAGTATAGGGACATATGCCAGTGCTGACAGTGTGGTTGATGCTGCAGGACGGGGTGCCACGGCAAGGTGAAGGACGGAGGCAGCGGCCTACCAACTCCATACGACATTCAGGACATCGCTCCGGCGTTCAGGAAAGCCAAAGCTGTTGCGTTGAAGGCTTGTGTTACTGTGAACGAGAACCTCAAGGTCACAGCTTACCATTCCGGCCATGTGGCGGGCGGATGTGCTTTTTACTTGGAGATCGGAACGACAACGGTGTTGTTTGCAAACGACTTTAACCTTACGGGCGGCCGAGTGCTACTGCCGGCGCAGATTCCACGATTGGAGCCGAGTGCGTTGATTACGCGCAGCTCCTTTGCTGTGACTGTCTCGGAGACGCAGAGTGCTATGGAGAGGGAGCTTGTGAAAGTCATTCTGGAGTGTATCAGCTCGAACGGCAAAGTGGTGATTCCTGTTTATCGGCTTGGGTACTTCCATGAGCTGATCACGATTCTGTTGGAGCACTGGCAACAGATAAAGGATGCTACCGAAAAGTCGACACGGTGTCCGATCTTCGTGTCAGACTCGGGCATGGAGTACCCAAGCCGGTTCTTACCGCTGTTGTCGCGCACGTGCACGCCTGCGGTTCAAAACTTGCTGCATGAAAGGTCTCCAAATGCTGCTGACCTGCAGGTGTTCGACTGGAAGCGGCTGCAACAACCTGGACCGTTCGTGCTGTTCACAGGACCGGCCAACATTTCTCAGGGCGATTCGTTGCGCGCGATCAAGGCGGTTGCAAGCGACCCGAAAAACCTCATCGTACTGTCAGAGTATTGCACGCCGGGCACAGTGAACTATTTACTTTATGCAGACCCTGAACGTAAGCGCGTTAGCAAGCGTTTAGGTGTGAATGTGGAATGTGGGGTACACTATCAACCTTGTGGAGATGAAGTGGACACTAAGAGCATTGTCCAGCTTGTATCACGCGTGGCGCCACGCCAAGTCATTCTCGACTATTCGGTTCCAGACGACTTAGCATTTGTTCAGACACACGTTCAGAACCACCTGAAAATGGACCCAACTGTCGACGCCAGCGTGACGGTGAAAGGGATCAATTCTACAGGGCGAACTCCGATTGAACCTGCCCGGGATATCCCGCTACGCATTCATAAGGCCATGTTTAACAACCCATCGGATGTGCAGGGTATGCTGATTGCCGAGCCAAAGCGCAAACTGATGCTTGTGTCAAGTGGCAATGGCGCTCGGCGTTTGAAGAAGAAGAAGCACTCACTCTTCTTCTCGTACTCCTGGAAGAAGCCTTTCGAGCCTTCGCCTCGGGTGAAGAAGAAAAGCTCTCGCCCCGCGTCAGCCTTATCATTTCTACTTTCAGCTGCGGTTGAGTCAGCCGATGAAGAGAATGACAACGAGGAGCAGCCTCAAGCGAATGTGGACGAACTTCTGAAAACATTAGAGGCCAGTCTTACCAAGTGGATTCGCCATCTTACCATTGAGAAGATTGATCGTTGGCTGAAACTTCGTACAGTTGGAGTGTCAGTGTCTACTGAGTGGGAAGTGCACATGGAATGGTCTTACGATGACGAAGCACTGGCTGGCCGGGTACTGGGCATTGCGAAACAAGTCGTTCATGCTGAATACAAGAAACAGCTAGCAATGTAGCTAATTCCAATGATAAAGGATAGCCGTGATCTGTATGTATGCCGCTTACATGCACTGTTGGGCATCCTGGCTTTGCTTTGCTCGATAGAACTGCACGAGTTGCGAATACACCTGCCCAAACGACTGGGCTGATGATGAAGGTTGGACGCGCTTTTGAATCCACTCTGGCAGGCGGTTGCGGACGGCTGGGCTTGAGTATCGATGGTCAACTAGCAGAATCGTAGAGTAGTCATTTTGATGGCGAATAGACCTTCCTGTTATGTTTGAAGAGTTTGGCGAAGAGAACACGTGTTAGAGAGGCAGTAAGTGGCAGAATAACACAAATATTGCACGTACCAATTGACTGGTTGACCGCTTTCATGCACAGACTCTCGTAGAACTGACGTCCAGATCCCGGGTGCTTCTTGTCTAGGAAAGCCATTTTCTCGACCAGTTCTGCATCTCGAGCATTTGGATAGGGCATTCCCACCATCACAACGCACCGAGCTAACTCGTCACTGAAATTGATTCCCTCTGACATTTTGCCACCAACCACACTCAGAAGCATCGCACCACTTCCGTCGCGGTTACCTCGCGAGCATGCTGCGGAGTACTGCATTAACACATTCGCGAGCTCATCGGATTTCTTCGGCTCGCTGAAAATGGTCTTCTTTGCTTGAATCTGCTCGTATTGTTTTGTGGCTTTCCATCGCTGCACTGCGTTCTCTTCAAAGCGGTACGAAGGGAAAAATACTACCACTCCACCTGGAACAATGCGCGACAGGTTCAGTAGGATGCGACCTAGCTCGTCCAGCGCTTCCATATCGCCTCGCCGAGAGTACGTAAATTCGAGGTGCTTCTGTGAAGGACCCGAAGTAAGACTGAATCCGAGCAGATTTTCGGGGGGAATCACGTGTCCGCAGGAAAATAGATCGACGTCTTCTTTTGGGACGGAAGAGAATAGTTGGTCGATCACTTGGGATACCTACCGAGCAGCAAAATGTTAGTTAGCTACATTTTCGCAAAACCTTCAATACACGATGCTCACCGGCTGCATTGTTCCTCCAGCGAGGATGACACTCCGTGCTTTTTTCACGATTTCTTGGAAGTGTATGACCGGATTGAGCAAAATGAATTTGACCAATCCTTCAACACCTTTGCTTGCCTGGGTACAGAAGCAGTAATTAGCAATCACGTCGATGTCGAAACAAAGTTTCGGAGCTTACATTATGTGGTTGAGCAAGAATACGGCCATCCCCGCTTGCGCTGGTCAAGGCCTTTAACAAAGCCTCAACCGTTCGGAGTGGCGAGATATGACGGCTCTGAAAGCCTTCGTCTGCATCGTCTACAGCCGATTGTGGAGGCGGTGCCACTGCAGCAGCGCCAGCGTTTGCTGACTCGACGAATCCCATCAACTTCTTTGCCAGACCGCTTTCCCTTAGATACTCCAAAATCTTGAACATGTTGAAGTGGTCTATCCGGGCACTAAACAAGAAGTCGTTGATTGTCATCATTTGTGCTCCTATGGCGCTATCGTCTTCGTCACCTGCCGATATGGTTTTTCCAGCAGACTTGCTCAACTGGCGAAGGAATTTCGTCAAGCACTCCAAGATCGACAAAAGCTGCTTGATGTAGAACGCGTTCTTACCCTTGAACCGCTTTTCATACTTCGAGAAATAAGACCATAGGCTTCTTCGCGCGACGACCATTTGCTTACTGGTGATTTCGACCTTGTACGTGTTGCTGATTGCATCAATGATGTTATGCGCCTCGTCAAAGATGACAATATTATCCTCTAGTGCAATGCCCAGTGTCTCTCGAGCATCTTTGCTCAGTAACATGGAATACGGCACCGTGACAATTTGAGCAAGCGGGATGCTTTCACGGGTGCCGTAGTACGAGCAAATCGACATATCTCCTCCCAGCGTGTGCAGGTCCTCAATATCCTGCACTTCAGCCTGGACAAATGGTACATGTTCATCGTTCAGGAAGCGAAAATAGTAATGTGCACAAACACACGAGACTTACGAGGGCATAGTCTTTGTAGTGACCGAGCAGTTCCTTCTCGTAGAACGGACACTTGCCGACTTTCTTGCCGTTCTTGCTCTTGCTGCTTTGCATCATATCCAGGCACTTGTCCGTCATTCTCAAATCCGAGCCCAGCTTCGTAACATTCGGGTTCGTGCACAAATTCTTGCGAGAGCCCAGAGAGACCACACGGATATGCTCCGCAAACACCGTCTTCCGTATTTCCCTGACAAACTGCGAGATCTGTGAGTGCGTTCGACTGCAATAGATGATCTTCACAACTCCGAAATCCGGCTTCTCCTCTCCAAAACGGCCTGTCATCCCCGACGAACCCCCACCGCTCTCTTCCTCACTGTCTCTATTGTGACGACCCACTCGATCGCTGTCGTAGGCGTCCACCAAGTGTTCGTCGTCTCTGTCCTGCTTGATCCCTTTGCTGATACCTTGATGCACCCGCTTCCGCTCTTGATGGTTGTACGCATGCCGCATCTTGCGCTTCTGCGTGTTGGCTTCCGGCTCCAATCGGAGCTTCTCGATCCCAGCCAGGGCGTCCTTGGCCACCTGCTGGCGATACTTGGCCTCTCGGTCCGCCTCCCGCTGCTCAAAGTCGTCGAGCCAACTCGGTTCTGCACTTTTCTTGGGACTCTTTGCTTCCGTATCAATTGCATCGACTGTATCTACAGTTTTCGGCGCTTGCAGCAGTCCGAACTCGTCCGTGTGCCTCGTGAGCCACGTGAGCGCGCCGCAGATGAGGCTGATGGACTTGCCCGTGCCTGTAGGACTCTCGAAGATGCCGCAGTGACCCTGCTCCAGCGTTTCCCACAGCTGACGCATCAGGTCCAGCTGGATGGAGTACGGCGTGTACGGGAACGAGAAGAACTCGCCGTCCATGGTCGCAGCAGATAATAGCTACGTTTTATAATTGACAAAAAAAGGAATTTGAGCATGGCTATATTTTGTGTTCTTAGAGCCTATCCGTTTCTGTTACTGCTTCTTGTGCACGAAGTATTGTGAATTCCAACCAAATTTGCCGAATCGAAGAACAGCCCCCCATACAAATCTTGTCATTTATGAGATCGCGCTAATGGTAACCTCGAATTGGCTGATACGAATATGTTCAAAATGATATCGGGTCTGATGGATAATACTTAAAATATGCGTAATATTCTCATTTTGAAATCGAATATTGATATCTACTAACGTACTCGCCCGATTAAAGCCCGGGCACAATTGAATAGTGTAAAGGCAAGAAGACCAAAGGGGTTGTATTCGGGTACCGGGCCCTATTCCGATTCCTATTCTCGCTGCCTACTCGTCTACAGCTGCAATGTCGTCAAGGGCGTCGTCTAAGGCTTGCATATTGAGCGTGTCCTCGTCCAGATTCTCGTCGTCGATACCCCACAAAGCGTTGAATTTCTGGCCATAGACATCGTGCTTAGCAATAAACCAGTCAGTGGAGTCTGAAGCAAACCCAGCCGCACCAACACTTCGAAGCACTGTAGCTTCACCAGTTTCACGCCACGCCTTGCGCACCCATTCACACACAGTATCTACGCTGGGCATGCGCGGGTTGTTGAACCGCGTGTACTTCACCTTGTCCGACAACTTCCACGCATTGATCTCGACCGAGAGCAAGTCCTTAAAGCTCTTGTATATCCCGATGTCGCCCGCTTGCAAATACGGCGTGAGTCCTCCGGGTATAACACACATCGCAATATTTCTAGTCGCGCACTTAGCTTTGACAACCTTGGAGGTATGCGCACGCATGCTGTCCACACGAGGCACTTTCCATCACTAGAGTCAAACAGCGGGAATGCCATGTCAAGCTACTCGATGACCTCTTGCTTGCGGCCGATGGCGATGGCTTGGCGACGCTGCGCCATCTTCGGAAATGAGGACACGGCTGCAAAGCTAATGAATGGTAGAGACAGTGGAGGGCTCTAATCGGTAGGGGGCACTATTTATTAATGCCGGGTTAGCATAAGCAAGAGGGCACTGTTCCGGTGAGGGCTTCTAATCTGGCGAGTACGTTACTTCGCGAATATATTCGCATATTTGATTTTTTCAAGCTGATTACGCAATAATTAATTTCAACCAATCATAGCACATACAAATACTAATGCCGTGTTTTAAACGGGGAAGCTCTGGATTTTTGTTATCGAATAGTGCTGTCGACGTCCCGACCTTCGACGTCGATTCGGACGTCCACGGGCTGGATGTCCGGATTTTGTAAACGGACGTTCCCTTACACCCAGCCGACACCCGGCGTTTCTAGCCATTTAATCGGTCAAACTATCAGAGATGGCCAATCAAAGACAAGCACCTGCGTGCCAGGTTTGGCTCGTTAGATGCCAGAATCACCATGAACTAGTTCCCATATTGAAGCCTTCCTGGGAGTATTCGAAGGCGTCGATAGACCTGGGCAGAAAGATTCGCAAGTTTCGTATTCACGCCATTCATTCTGCACCTACTGAGATCTTTGGCTCGAGATCACGGGCCTCGGTCGACCGCTGGTTCATTCCCCAACCCGACAGCGACTCAGCACTCCAATTAACCAGGTTGGATAAACGGCCGCCATGGACAGCCAGATCGTAGCAGAAGCGAGCGGTTTGACAACCCCTTCACCAAGAAGCAGAGTCCATCCGAAATCCCAACCACCACGCAAGAAAACTAAACACTCGAGGGATGCTTCATCAGCAATGTGGACACGTACGACGCCATCCAAAACGTCTGGAATAACGACGCGATCAAGGACAAATTCGACCAAAACATCTCGAACAACGCGATCAGGGACAGCTCCATCTGAAGTACCTTCGATAGCGATGCGGATTTGTGCGAAATCACCCCCATCAAGTCCAATGTCGTTGCGGGCATCACCACGAGGAGCCCTTGCGTCTGAATCACTCACTCAGGCAATCAGAAAATATCCAGACCTCACAAATGTGAAGCAATGTCCAGCTGGAAGGTCATATCCAGTGCCAAACCAAAGGGAGAAGGCGTACTACTAATTTATTGTCTGTGTGGCGGACGAACAACATGCAAGCTTGAAGAGAGAAGAACTCAGTCGTGACCAAGCCTGGTGCTTCTTTTGTCTGAGCTGCAATGAGGAAGTGCCAATCATCAAAGGTAAAAGCAAGGTTGGCCCCCACATGCGGAAACTTCACAGCGATTCCCTGAGAGTGTTTGAGGAAAATATTCGGCGCGAAGAAGTGCTCAAAACCTCGAAACAACAGGTCGAGTCGGCCGGGAAATCCGACCAGAGTCGTTTTGAGTTTATATTGGCGAAATGGGTCAGTCGTGATATGCGGCCTGCGAGCATTGTCGGTGATTGTGGGTTCGCCGAGGCTGTTAAATTTGCCAACAGTGTGCAGGGGATTCTTTCTGTTCCATCCCGCCAAACAGTTACGGATCGGATTCATACCCAGGCCTCTGACTCACGATTGACACTCAGACATATCTTATCAAGTGACGAGGAGTGCGATTTTTTCTCGGTTTCTTCGGACATATGGATATCGATTAAATGTGAAAGCTACATCAGCTTTACCATTCATTACGTGGATGCGTCGTTCAACATGAAATCATGAACCCTCGAAGTACGTCTTATTCCGGGAAAGCACGACGGGGATTCCATTGCAAGTGCGCTCTCGCGTTGTTTCGCGTGGTGGCGTCTTGATCCCAAGAAGTGCGTGCGCTTTCTAAGAGATAGAGCATCAAATATTACGAGTGTTTGCTCCAAACTGGGTCTTGCGCACAGGTCATGTGCTGCTCATTCGCTGCATTTGGTCGTAGCCGCTGCGCTTTTGATGAAAAGTGAAGAGATGACAATCAAGGTGACAGTAGATGCAGATGGTGCTGTTACTAGTGTGGCGAAGCGGGATCACAAAATTTCTGATGCGATCCACTGCTTGCCAACTGGTCGCCCCGACTGCCGACCGTCGGAGGGGGTACTCCGTTGATCCGGTCGGATCGTATACCTTGTAACTCACCTTGTGTACCCGACGGCTGGGCAGGTTACGCTCTTCTAGGTGGACTCGAGAGGGGGTCACTTGTGGTCAAGACTGAATGTGGGGAGCTGGACTGCTCCTTCCAGGGAAAGGTGGGGTGGCGACCGCACGGATATACTTCACGCGGTCGTCCGGTGTAGGTGATCGAGTCTTGGTCGAGTTGATCACTGGGGGGTGTCCTTGGGTGTGCTCCTTGAAGCCCTTTTCGTTGCTTGCCGCCTCCTCTGGCGGGGTCTTGAGTGAGTGACGAACGTTTCCAAACGCACCCTGGCCAAGCTATCCAGTGGTGGTGGTGTCTTCTTGATCGATGGGCGGGTCCTTCGTCGGTTGGGCCAATACACCTCCCTCCCCGGAAATCAGGAACGCCGCTTGTGTCTTGCAAGGTAAATTC
>JAHWLE010001578.1:0-10373 GCA_024679135.1 Phytophthora foliorum | reverse complement strand
GTAGCCGCCGCCGCTGCTGCCTCCGCCGTAGTCACGACGCGAGGAAGAGTCGCCATATCGGTCACCGCCGCCGCCGTACATGATCAAGAGTGATGGTCTGTCGCTTTCACTTGCGCACTACTAGGCGTTTCGACGAATGGGCTGAGTGAGCTACTGGGCGACAGGGGGCAGAGAGCGATCGCTTTGGACGGGGGAACGGTGAACAGGCGACTTTTGGTTGGCTGCCGGGCGGGTGGCTTTTCCTGCAATCAGGTGTCGCAGCTCGCGCCATTCGTGGAAAATTCACACAGCCGACCGTGATTGGAGGAAATAAAAGCCGATCTTTGTTGGGCAGTTGAAATGATGGAGAGAGCGCATGAGCCCGTTGTATTGTGCGTTGTAGCAGAGGACGGTGGACGGGGTCCTAGCCTCGGTCCGAAGAGTTTTACTGCGTGTTCTAAGCTGTCTACGCTAGGATGGTGCGCTCGTACGAGGCGAACTGCTGGTTGGCCTCCGAGATGCTCACCTCGAGCTTTTGCACTCCGCGCTCCTGCAGATACAATAATTCAATCCAACACAGGGTCAGCAGGCAAGCTGGGATAGGCAACAGAGCAGATAGTAGCGTAAGCTTACCAAGAGTGCAACGATCGTGAATGCGTCCACGAGCTGGTTGCTCTGTTCCGGGCAACAGAGAGAGATAATTGTCAGATAGAAGCTTCGAGGCGGGACTTCAAACAGCAACCGCACGTACGATGTAAATGGCAAGCTCCTCCGCCGATGAGTGCACAATCGGCAGCAACGAGCAGTCAGCCTTCGGGAAGCTAACACATGCACAATCCTGTTTGTTAGACCCGCTCGCTGCCTTGACACACGACCCACACAGAGATCGATCGGCCTACCTAAACTTCGCGTTGTCTTCTGTCAGAATGTGTACGTTCGTGCCGTCGAACGAAATCTGCATAAAATCACATTCAAGTCAAGCAACCAGCAAACATCCATCACCCTAACAGAGCCATTCCCTCACCTTCAGCGCGTCACTATTCATGGGTACGAGGAACGATTCGTTCAGGTCCTTGCAGATCACCCGGGAGATCTTCTTGATCTCACCAAAGTCCAGGACGTAGCCGTCGCGGCCAACGTGTCCGGTAATCGTGACAGCCAAACGGTAGTTGTGTCCGTGGAGCTTCTCACGGAAACCCTGCATAGCAGCCAAAACATCAGACCCTCCGACCCAACACCTCCTGTCCGCTACTGTACCGATCATGCTGCAGCCGTACCTTGTAAGCGATGAAGTGCGCCGCATTGAACTTCATGTAGTCCTTCGACACGTGCACCTTGAACACCTCGTTGTAGCCGTTGCCCATCGGGTTGGGCGTAGACAAGTGCGTCGGGGTCACAAAGGACGTCGCAGCTGGCACTGCGAGCGCAGGAGAAGCGGCCGCACCCGCCTGCTGCAACGTTCGGACGGGCGTCGAGCCGTCGCTGCCCGACGCAGGAGGAGAGGTCGCGCTGGTTCGGAGCGGCTGAATCTGCGCCTTGATTTCCTCCGGAGTCTTGACGCAGCTGCGTAGATGGGACGCCCAGCGGTCCACGTTGCGGGACGAGATCTCCTTGTCGCAGTAGCAGCACTTGACGATTCCCTCGGAGAGGCCGCGCGCCACGTACATCTTGGCGATGGCCTTCTGCTCCGCGCTGAGTTCCTTGCCCATTCCTGTCGAGTTGCGCTTGCGTCTCTTGGTGGTTCCGATCTCGGCTGGCTCCTCGATGGACGGGGTAGCGAGGCTCTGCTCTGTGATCCTCTTGCGCTCCTCGTCGTCAACTGACATCCTCGGTGGTCACGGAAGCACTGGCCGCTCGCTTGAAAATCATCGAGGCTTTTGATTGGTGGAGAAATGTCATGTAGTGTATGTTACACTATTTCAAAGGGCTTCAACAAAGACCGAACTGCAAGATGCTAGACACTCGTGGTAATTTGATCCTCGACTTGAAAAGGAAAACAACGACAGAAGACTGAGAGGCGAAAATATATAACAGCGCGTGCCAGCAGCTCCAAGGTGCAGTCGTGCATGCTTTGCGGCACGCTGGCGGCGGCGCTTTATTGGTCCGAGACAGCACGCGGCACAACACTCAGGAAGAAGTTCATGCTCACGCCGAGCAGCAAACCGACCTTTTGCTTGCGAGGGACGGAGCGGTCAAGAAGCTGGTGGAGGAGAGGGTACACACAGGCCACGTTAGTTGCAAGCTCACCGCGTAAATCAAAGCACTGCAGCCACAAAACTCACCATCAGTAGCATAAATACACCAAGCAGGAGGCCCATCAAGAACCCCCAAAGAAATTCCGTGCCGGTGCCTTCATTATCTGCTGCCAAAATGGAGTTGTTCATGCCGTTCATGTCGATCTGCGTATCCATCGCAATGCGAGCCGTCGGCACAACATTGAGCGCTGAAAAAAACAGCAGCCGGCGAGTAAATAAGTCACTCAAGCCAAAATAAACCGTTGCAAAACGTAGCAAAGCGCCAGAGAAACTCGTACCGAACTCCGACTGTGGTCCCTGTGATGCCATCCACTCCTCTTCCAGACGATATATTCGGTCCTCGCTACTCTCGCCAGGAACGCGTTCTGCCTGGCTGATGAACACCGAGAGCTGCGGGTAGAAATACAGGCGCAGCGCCTGGATCTCCTCCCGACTAAGACGGTCACGGAGTCTGTCAAAGCCTCTTCTAGCTGACGGGTCGTCTCTCTCCTCTGGTTCGCTGTCAGTGGCTGCCATCTGCAACATCGTTACACTAGTCAGCGAAAGACCACAATAGACAAAGGTCTCTCCATCATCGCACCTGGTTCACCACAGCCTTCGGGGGCGCCGAGCTGATGGCGCAGTGAACGAAGTCCTCGTTCTTGACCTTGCAGCTCTCGAGCGAGGCCTTATCGTCCGACAGCATCTTGCCCTGGTGGATCAGCCGCAGGAACTTGCCCTCTGCCTTGGCTCTCTTCTTCACGAGCTCCTTGAGGTCGCCCACGCTCGCGGAGGGCGCGATCTCCACGCGCAGCGGCTTCTCGCTCAGCGTCTTGACCTTCAGCACGATGTTCCCGTTGTTGTCTTCGTTGATCGTGATGCCCACGGCGTCCTCGGACAACTAAAACATAACATTAAAAAATTAAAAACACAGCATGGCACAGGCTCGCAGCTAGCGAGCGCGTACCAGCGGCTTCTCCTCCGTGATGTTCTCGGTGAGCTCCGGTTCCATCATGCCGTCTGGATCGACCTGTAGGCGCTCCCACGCCTCCCCACGACCGCTCAGCGCCGTCCTGCTGCGCTGCTATTTGATCTGTGCAGTTTTTCTCGCCGGGCTTTTTTATCAGCCGCGGGTAGGGATGCGCCGAGCCAGTTGGATCTCTCCACTTCGATTGGCCGAAATGCAACCACTATTTTTACCCAATGCACGACGTTGCCGCGTACGTCAATGCCGTCCACGATGCGGAACGGTCCCGAGGCCTCGCTGGCTGCTGATCCTGGAGCCAAGAGCGACGCCGTGCAGGTGGCTGTGCGTGTGCGGCCGCTGAGCGCCAACGAGGCGTCACAAGGGGCGGAAACGTGCGTGGACGTGGTGGCTGGCAGCGTCTTATTGGCCGAGAAGCAGTTCGACTTGGATGCGGCGTTTCCAGCCTCGTCAGATCAGGTCCAGATGAAGGATCCAGTGGCGAGTCTAGTCCGTCTGTTGTGCTAATTAACTGTGGGTGTTGTCTTTACTGCAGGAGCGAGTGTACACGACGCTGGTGGCGCCTATGGTGGACCAGTTCTTTGATGGCTACAATGCCACAGTGCTCGCCTACGGACAGACGGGGTCGGGCAAAACGTGAGTGGTGGCGGTAGTCGACTGTGTGCGAGCAACTTACTGATGCTTTTTGTGTGTGGATTAGATACACTATGGGCAACGAGTTCGCGTCGAGTGTGGCTCCCGTGGAGCGCGGCGTCATCCCGCGCGTGGTTCAAGATGTGGGTGAAGAATCAATTAGTGCAATGTGCAAGGATGTGTGCTTGGTGGTTGACAACGCGTGCGCGTGCAGGTTTTTGCGCGCATTCAGGCTTCCGCGAATCCTCAACACTTCGTGATCAGGCTGTCATATTTGGAGGTGCATCCTGTGCTCCGTTGTTTTTTGTGTTCTGTAATGACTCAATGTTGTGCTAATGATTATCTGTGGTGTAGATTTTAAACGAGGAAATCCATGATTTGCTGCAGGTAGCCAAATCTGCAACAAACACACCTATGGCAAGTACGGGTCTATCTGTGCGCGGTGATGGCGATCGTGGGATCGTTGTTTCAGGACTCAGCGAGCATATCGTAAACTCGATGGATCAAGCTGGAGACCTTTTGCGTTCCGGCGCGTTAGTTCGTGCCACGGCTTCTACCACTATGAACGCACAATCCAGCCGTTCACACGCAATTTGTACTTTCGTAATGGAGCAGCGCGAGGTCAGCGCGGCGGGAGGAGGAACGGAAACTCGACTTTCTAAGTTCCACTTGGTAGATTTGGCTGGCTCAGAGCGGGTCTGTCGCACAAACTCGGAGGGTGCCCGCTTTAGGGAAGGCGTCAACATTAACCGCGGGTTGCTTGCGCTCGGAAACGTGATCAACGCGCTATGCGAGCGCAACCGCACAAGTTCGCTGACGGCTCACGTGCCATACCGGGATTCTAAGTTGACGCGGCTGCTCCAAGATAGTCTTGGGGGTAACAGCAAGACACTGATGATCGCGTGTATCAGTCCTGCAGATGTAAACTATGAAGAGACTTCCAACACACTCCGGTATGCGTCGCGAACGCGGAAAATTGAGAATCAGGCCGTGATTAACAAGGAGCGGAGCCCCGAGAATGAAGTGGCTTATCTTAAGCAGCAGCTAGAAATTGTGCAGTTGCAACTGTTACAGCAAACACAAAACGCGTCAAAAGGACCTGTCCGACATGCTTCTCAGGGCTCGGATGCGGCTAGTGGAAACATGAAGGGCACTTCAGGCGATAGTACTTTAGAGGCAGAAAACCGCAAGCTGAGGGAAGAGTTATCGCTGGCCGACAATGAAAAGAAGAAGTGGAAACAGATTGCTAATGAATTGACGGAAAAGAACGAGATAGGGCTCCAACAGCACGGTGATAACGAGTCAAAGTTTGCACCAAGAAAGGCGAGTCAAATGAAGATGTTGACGCCCATCGAGAAGCATACTGCAGTTAACGATGGGAAAGGTAGCAAAAGTGGGCATATGTCGCGGCTGGAGCAACTTCGGAACTTCCAAAGACAGAAACTGAAAGCAGTACACAGCAATGACGGCACTGCTATGAAACGAAAGAATGAGGACTCTACCCCAGCAAACAAGCGCGGTCGGACATTGATGTCACCATCCACGAGCACTTCGGATACTGGAAGGAAAAGTTTGAACGCAAGGAGGGTGTTAGTACTCCCTTCGCATATCAAGAGAAACAGAATTGGTGAATCTGATACTCAGATATTGGGTACAATTACGAAGATTTTGCAGCAGGTATTAGCGTCCCAAGAAGCGATTTATTGTGCAAAAGAGGCTGTCCGGGGAAATCTTGCAGACAGAAAAGCTCTAGTGCTGGAGACCTCACAGCTCGAGGGGTCATCCTCAGCAGACAACACGGAGAGGCTGGCCAGGCTACGAGATGATCTCCGGAGCAAGTCTGCTAATATTCGACTTCTCCAACGAAAATTGGCGAGTGTTGAAAAAAACGTGTCGCTACCATCAGGACTTTTTCCTATCGAGTTGGAAACCTGCCACAGCTTGATCCGGCATCTCATTGAAATGATAATGGAATGCAAAGAAGAGAGTATGGCCCTTTCAAGCTGTCGTATTGAGTTGGATGCAGCCAACGAAAAGCTTCTGGTCCAGCAAGAATCGCATAACAAAGCACAAGCACTAGATAAGAAGTTGAAAGAGGTGGTGAAGGAGATGCAGATCCTACGGGAGCAAGCTACGAAGAAAAAGGCAGCCAAGAAACGGAAAGCTAGGGAATCGTACGAAACGATGGATACGTTGTTCAGCAGCAGCGACGAAGAGGAAGACAACACTGCAGCTGACTCGGACTATGTGGATGATGAAGACCATCTGAAGGGAGGCGACAAGAGGAAGAGACGTTGCTGTACGCCGGTGCCGGAAGGGTCCAAGATAGTAGATGTTGTCGAGGAAATCGATGAACTGCTGGAGACCAATGCAGCCACCTGTTGCTCCTGTTGTGGCAAATGCGCAACGAAGGCGTGCGCTTGCAAGTCGCAGGGCCGCATCTGTGGCAACGAATGCTCGTGCAACTCGACCAAATGCCGGAATAGAGGGGGCGATGAGAACACTGCCGATTCTTCAGGTGTCGCCCATGACAGCGAAGCAGCTCTGGTCTGGCGAGCAGTGATGTAGTTCCTTCGACTCCAAAGCATGGTGCAGGCGATTTCACCTCAGCGGCTTCGATAGACCCCGTGGTGACGACATATGAAGCCCCAGTGACCATTGACTTGATGTCACCTTGAGCCCGCGTTAAACAAATGATCCTGCTGTTCAAGAACAATTGCTACTGAATAACGTTACAACATGTACAAGAGGTCAGGTACTATCGTGTATTTTTCGTTCGAGGTGAACTCCTTGTTTGTGTCGGCCATTCACCACTGCACGCTTTGCTTAATACTATGTAGGAAGAGCGCCGCACGATCTGCACCACTACGCTTGCCCTTATGACAGGTCCCCAAAGAGATCCATGTCTAACGCTTCAGGCTTTTCCGCCATGTATTCGGTGTCATCCTCATCGTCGGTATCAGAGGAGGCATGATGACGAGCAGCTGCCTTTTCGCCTCGACGAGTTGGTGTGCGGATGCTCACGCCGTTCGAGTTCTTACCGTTGCTGCTTCCAATACTGCCAGTACCCTTGTGCTCGCTCGTCCTTGACCTCGTGCGGATAACAAGCGCAGCCTCCTTAGGCTTCTGATACTGGTATGTGTTGTTGCTACTTAAAGTCGAAGAGTATTTTGCGCGCAACGCGCGAGTCCTCTCCTCACTTTTCTTCGCCAAGAAGTTCTGAATGAGTTGGCGCTCGTGGTTACTCATGTACGACACTTGCACGTTCGTATCGACCACCAGGAAAAGCTCCTGGTATTCGGTCTCCTTCTGTGCAAATGATGCAGCGGGCTCAAACTCGTAGGAAACCACTTCGAGGATATCGATCGAGTCACGATGGTACGGGATACGTGCGAAGCGCAACCGTTCTGCGGGAACTGACAGCGCGGCGCTAGCAGCGTCCGCCAAGTACGTATCGGGATGTGTTTCCTCGTCTGAGGTTGAAATCACCACCTCGCGCCGCATGTTCTTGACGAAGCGCCACGCCCCTCGGTTCACATACGCAAATTCAACAATCCGGTGGTTGACTTCTGTGGTCTCTGGCTCTGACAACAGTTCTGCAACAATGCTTCTTCCTTCGTACACTGCAAGCTTTGATGCCTCCACGAGCTTTTGACCATCCACCAGCACACTTATCATCGTACTTTGACGCAGGTCGCGAAGGCGGACGTGGGCTGGAGTCAAATTACCACCACTTGCATTGACCAAGTCCTTCTGCACCAGTCCATTCCAGACTTTCTGACGAATGTCTTCCACGAGCATCTCCTCACTAATGACAATTTGATTCACAAATGTCAGCAATGAATCATCCTTTCCTGTCGCCACAAGCACTTCATCAATATCAAACAAATCTTGGCTGTCACTGCCCTCTGCTGAAGTCACGGTAGGATGATCATGGTTGTTGCCATCACCGTCGCGTGAAGCGGAAGTGCCGTTGGCCGGATTGTAGAACATCAATCGGAAGTTGTACTCCCCTGTGTTCAGTGGAGTGCCCTCCAAAGCGAAGACCGTGTGGTTGGAGCCGATTGACAGCTTCGATAGAGTACTATCGATAGCCTTGATTTCTACACCAGCACTGTTGATGCCACGTAAAAGCTTGAATTTGTTCGAGGGCAGGCCAATCTTAGCACTAATTCGCTCCTTTAGCGCACGGATCGTCTCTCGCCTGTCAATGCGAATGGGCTCGGCTGGGCTCGTTAGGTACTTAAAGTTTACGGTAATCATGTTGGCCTCCCGCTCAAAGAACATCTCAGCAGGTGATGCAAGTGTGAGATCTGGCGTCTCCTCGAAGTACAGCTCCGTTCCATTCACCAAGTGTAGATCCATCTTTAGCCGCAGGTTCAGTGTGCGCTCTTCATCATTTCCATTCAGAATCTTGGCTGCAGAAATGCTGTATGTGGTTGCGCTCTTCTTGATGAGGCGAATTTTCTGTTCAACTGGAATGGAGAACTTTTCGGCAATCAGAGTACAGAGGGATGCTATATTTGCACCCTCGTCCACTTGGATGCACCTTGCCATGAACGAATTGTGGGGTGTCTTGCTGGTGCTGCTTGTAGATTCAGATTCGGGATCAACAAAGCGACGAATAAAGAGCTGGAGCTTTGTCGGGTCATGTTCTTCCCATTCTTCGTCATCGTTTTTAACCTCGAGGAACATCTGCTGGCCGGCATAGATACCCAATGACGATAACGTCATGTCCTCTTTATCGTTGTACGTGTCAGATAGCAGGCAGTTATAGTCGTTGTATCCTCGCAACCTCACGTTTTCTATCGAAGGTACAACCACGTCCTTCTCCTTTGCAAACTCCTCACACGCTGTTTCGAGCGCCTCGCGAATAGTCGAGGTCTTGTACACATGGATGGCCTTCTCTATGTTTTTCGGCCTGGAACCCTTCATAAAAAACTTCACTTGCACCTTCTTCACCATCTCAATCCGCTCCTGCTCAAGTCTGCGAATCTTTTCTTCATCAGCGCGGATCTTGTCTTTCAAATACTGCGGAATGCTCTCCGGCAAAATTACATTTACATTCTTCTCCGCAGAAACCAAGCGATACAACAGCATGTACGCACATGTGCTGTAGCGCATGCTGTAACCAGAACCGCTGGCGCCTCCAAATGCAGTCTTAAGCTCTGCGTCTGAGATCTCACTCACATTGGAGTCATTGAAGTTGTACCATTTGCCCGTCTCCAGAGACTTAATGTACGCGTAGTAGTGCCCACCCAGCGCGCTGCCAGAGTGAATGAGCACCGAGTACAGCTCGTACACATGCGGTCCTGAGCGCTTAATCATGACCTCAGGGTCAAATGTGGGGCTCCATGTATCAAACGTAGTGGCACCATCCACATCGTCTTCGTCCTCGTCCTCCTCCTTTTCGTCATCCTTTACAAACGTCATGGGCTGTGATTCGTCCATAGAAGACAGGCGACGCATGCGTTCGCCCATAGCAGCAAGTCCAGGTGTTGGTGGAGGAGAAGAAGGTGTCGTAGGCACTACATCATCAAACGATTTATGGTGGTTTTTGCCCTCTAATACGTGACGCTCCATCGACATTTTTCTGGCAATCTTACCACGGACGCCTCCGTTCTCGTCGCTCACGTACGAGTTCATGTCCAGGTACTTGGGGAACGTCACCTCGTTGTGTAATTTAATGCGGTTCATCGTAGCATAGTCAAAGTCAAAGCGTTTCAGCTGCAGCATCAAAATGTACGGCAGCTTGGAGAACTTGAGTCCCTTAATCGCGTCCCTTTTAACCTTGCATCGGTCGCACATCCACTGGTTCTCCTTGTTCAGCACCTCCGGGCGCAAGAACAGCTCGATCGCCTCCTCCACAGTCTTCATCATTTCCGTCGATCCAAAGGGCCGGATCACAAGCGACAAATCCAAAAAGTTATCAATCCTCGAGCTCTCGTATCCACACTCACAGCACTGCACGTAATCCTTGAGCGAGCCCTGGTACAAATCATTCACAAGAGTCTCGTTCACCGTGCCCTTAAACGATCTCTCGAGCGCGTCCAGCAGCACTCGGCAGAGCTCCTGCACGTCGTGTTGCTGGAACACGTCGGCCCCCGTCCAGCCAAAGCTCTTGGTCAGGGCCTTGGTCGAGATCGCGTCCTGTGTCGTGAGCTGGAGCTTGGCGAACAGGTTCTGCAGCTGCAACGGGATGTTGTCTTCGTCTGCCTCTTCGTCGTCTTCGTCGCCCTCTTGCTGCTGCTCGGTGGGCTCGGCCGCTTGGCGGCACGTCCAGTTGTACAGCCCCTGGCGGAACTCGGGCGTCATGAACATGCTCTGCAGCAGACTGTTCATGTAGCACGTGGCTCCCTGGTTGGACAGGCCCGTGAAGTCGCTCCTGGCCCGGCTGAATCCCCCCGAGCTGCCGTAGCTGCTGCCGCCATTGCTTGTGTAGCCCGGCGAGTCGTAGAGTCCCTCGAGCCCCGACGAACTGTACGTCGTGAGCGCCGTGGACTGCACGCTGGGACTCGCCGCGCTGTCCGCGTCATCGTCCG
>JAHWLE010001577.1:0-10393 GCA_024679135.1 Phytophthora foliorum | reverse complement strand
CATTTGCGATCTGCTTCCTCGTTGAGTATAATCCAACCTGCTTGCACTTGTTCATCCGACTTGAGCATACCAGGCTTTCTCCTCGTCGTCCAAGTTGATGTAGTTAGCGTACCCGAAATCAACAGCTTCGCACCAGGGACTCAAGATGACCCAGCGATGTTTCTGTTCCTCCGCCATAGGTTTTGTTCTTTTCATACTGAGTGCAAATTGAGAAAACGCAACGTTGAAAACTACAGAAATTGACGTAGTTGTCTTCAATAAGATCAGAATTAATGCATCTGATGAAGTTTAGCACCGCGTTTTAAAGTGGCAACACTTTCGTAGATTCTGGACAATCACACAGTATTTCTTCTGGATGTTCAGACGCCACCACAGTCTTGAAAGCATCCATGCCTGCTGTGGTAATGCCATTAATGCGCTAAAGCACGAGTGATTCCAGCGCCGACGATGCACGAGATCGTTTGAAAACCAGCGTACGTTAGACACTTCTACCGGTGTTTACTGTCAAGCTCGTTGATGCGATCTACCACGAATAAAAGCTAGAGCGCTTGGTTCAGCAGTATGGCAGAAAATATTGCTCCGAAGTCTGAGGTCCGCAACGAACAATCAAAATGTACGCGCACAAAAATGGGACAAACTGGGTTTCTCCATTGCTGTCTGATCCCTCTCTCAGCTGGTTGTTCGATCTTCAAACTTTGAAGCGAATCCGCATTGCCATCGACCAGCATTCGAAGAGGCACTTGAATCTCCAGTCCCGAATCCCCCTGCTGCAAATTGTGATCCATGGCAGCATTCCGCCGTGGCATTTAGATAACCCGTAATTGGGAATCTCTGTCGGAAGATCCCACAAAAAAGTCGTCTTTCACCGCCTACAAGAACCGAACGGGTATTTTCTTTTCAATCTCTTCTTCTTCTCCACACGAGGGCTATAATTGCCAAAAATGATAATCGATCGCGTATTTGTTCCAAGGCCAACAATTTTCCGCGAGGGGTGCCGCCCCTATGGGTCCCTCACTTGGTAGCTGAGTTTGGACTGCAGCAGTTGGCCCCACGGGCCCAGGAAACCCCTGCACTGCTGGAAAGCAGCAACAGAAGAACTCACTAGCGACTTTCGATAATTTACAATACTGAAGGAAAAAGTCGGCAATCATGCTGCGACCATGAGTGTTGATCAACTTCAACTTGTCAATGACTCATTATCCATTCATTGTTTGCTTAGTGCTTTGCAGACACTGAGTACGCAGCTCATTCCGAAAGCTACTGACATCTAAGCCATCCCCCAGTCAACGCTTAGCTTGAGATAGAAGAAGAAAAAAAACTATCCGAACATCGGCCCATCCACTGGAGTTTTTCGAAGAGGAACTCTTAGCTCTGATGAAATCCATCCGGCCGGTGAACGCTCGCGGTCGTCGGATATAACAGTGAAATGCTCATTCCACCTCGGTCAACCCTTTGAACTACCCCAGTCGTGGGTAACGAGCGTCGTGATCACCGCCCCATTCGCAAGCACCATGAATACGGCAAATTCGCCACCTATCAGCAGGTCGATAATGTCAAACCCTCCTTTCGGGTGCTTGGAAATGAAGGTTTGTGCAGCCTTCACTTGTTCTCCAGATAATTGGGTCGGGTTTTTGCCCACAACAGAGTTCAAAACTGGGCAGATCAGGATCTTTCTCCCCAAAACTTTTCAATTTGTTGATCTCGCCTTCTGTCATTGAGCGGCTCTTGATCTTACTGAGATCCAAGCTCTTGCCCGAAGCCGTCGTCAATTTGCTGATAATGACCTTGTCTCCCGAAAAAGTGTTCATTTTCGTGAGAGAGGTTCTCTTCCCCAAATTGCTCTTCAGCTTGGACAAATTGGGAGTTTTGCTGAAAACCGACTTCACTTTAGCGAAATTGAACGTTCTTGCTTAACTGTCTTTTGTATCCTGCTTAACGGTGTCCTTGATTCCCTTGAGAGAACGGCGCGTGTTGTCAATCGAGTTCTCGACAAAATTGTTCTCGAGGCTCTGAGCTAGAACATTGTTGTGGGCGGTGGCGAAGGCGTTGAGGCACAACAGTAAGAGTGTGAAGTATCCCAGATGCATATATCCTGCGTGGCGAGGTGATGCGGTGTCGTGTTCGGGCTCCTAGTGGTCGAAGGGAGATTGCAAAATGAACTTGTGGTAAATGTTGAACGAGTACACGTATGGAATGAACGATGAGTTGGATGAATGATGCAAGGAAGCTAAGTGAGATGGGAAGTTCATTGACTAATTGAGCTACAAAAAATCCTCTAATTGAGGACTTTCGAAGACTCGTAGAGTTGAGTTTCAGGTTGAGATAGACAAATGTATCCAATCTCAAAACATTTTCAAACGGTACGTTTCGAAACCATTTCACTTTCAGCTTCACATTCAAAGTCTTCCAATCGTCACAATCCAGCGGTCCCACACCAGCATCATGCAGAATGCAGGCGATTCCGAGGCAGGTGAAGCCTTGCAAGGGGCCCCTGGCCCCCAGCTGCTGCGAAGACCTCTTCTTCAAGAACCAGGACAGTCTCAGGCCACAACAGCAGGCCATGATCGATCAGCGTTGCGTCAGAAGTTTGTGGCCGTTGACGACGTGGTGCTCTTAAAAGCCGTCAACTACTTTCGTCCATGGGCTGCTGCGGTGGGTACCTCGAATGCAATCATGAAAGTATTCGACGAGATTGATATTCACTGTCGTTTAGATCCTACTTTTGGGTTAAAGAAGCCAGGCCCTGCAATCCGCACACGATTTACAAGTCTTATCAACCAGTTCAAAGCCGATCAGTGCCAGTCCATGCGCAAGGCCGGGACCGTGGAAGAATACGAGGAGCGCGAAGTGCTCCTTCCGAATATCCTGAATCAAATGGACGACTGGAAGGAAAAAGAGGCCGAGGAGAAGGAGCAGAATACGGCCAAGCAGCGAGGAATTGAGAGCTCGGGTGCCCTTCTACGTCGTCTCGCAATGGGCGAAATCGATGAATATGATGAAGAAGAGGTCGAAGATTCTCTGGATGCTGGTCTAGAACCGCATGCTGGTTCGAGTACTGTTGTGCCCATGACTGTAGCCACAGCATCGTCAATCACTTCCGGGGATACTTCACGTAACGTCGGTCTGACCGACACCACGCCATCAACCACACCTAAAAAGCGGTCGGGTAGTAAGTCAAGTGGTCGCAAGAAAAAAGTTATCAAGCGTGATCAACTGGGTGTAGTGACAAATGCATTTGCTGGGGCACTTATGGACGCAGGAGAAGAGGACAAGATGAAATACGAGTACAAGACAAAGCGACTCGAGTTTGAGCGCGAGCAGGAACAGAAGAAGCGGCAGCGTCAACAAGAGGAAGCTAAAAACCGCCGTGACCACGAACCGCAGCTGGAAGAACGCAGACTCAAAGCCGATGAAGAAAGTGAGAAAAGAATGCACCAGTTCTTATTGAAGATCTTGAGTCACCAAAAAAGCTAACTAGTTTGCACGATTTCTAGCTAGACTGCTGGTTGACCTGAAGGTAGAAGTCAATGGATGGAGGACTTAACCCGAAATACATCGAGATTTGATTTCCCAGTGGCTGCAAGCAAGTGTGGCAATTGAAAAGTAAAACAGCCACAATAAAGTTGCGATCGACCGGAGCTTGACGCACGCGCTTCTTTTTATCCCAGTTCAAGAACTCCCATAGGTTGTTTACTCGTCCAAAGCCCCATTCAACTCCTTCCCGCACGCTGCTCAGATTTCTATTAAAGCATGCACTTGATCGGCCTTCGAGCGTAGCTGGTAAGCACACGTAAGTACCACAGCCATACACCGGGTCTCCGTAGATTAGCTTTCCCTCGAATGTACTAGTCGTGTCCACTGCCATGACCTCTAGCACTCCACTAAGACTTAACAGCGTCGAGTCATGCTCTTGACCTTCAACTGGACCGTACATACTCACTATTATCCCATCAGGGGCTTGGATGTTCTGCCAATTGAAGCAGTGTCGACGCGGGTGCTCGTTGTAAACTGACCGCTGAAGATTTTCATTTGCAGTGCTCGCGTTATCTCGAGCACTTGGGCGAGAGATGTATTGTTTTGTCCCGTCAATAAATCCCCAGCAAGTATGAATGGGGGCGCCTGCAGAATGTGTGGCATCACAATACTAATCAATGCGCTCTTTGGTAAGGACGTCGTGGAAATACAAAATATCTCTGTGTTTGTCGTTAAAAAAATCACAGTGGCAGAAAAAACCTGCTATAGGCTGCGGTTGACCTTCCAAACTCACTGGCAACTGTGAAGAGTTTGGACGCTTCCGACAATCTTCTGCATACGATGGCGAGCGCTTCCACACGAGGAACAATGTCGCCATCAGCCGCCTTGACACCATCAACGGGTAGCTGGAGCTTTGAAGCAAGTAGACTTAGTTCCGCGACGGTGAACCGGTATCGGACCTTGGATGTAGCATCGTCGAGCATCTCGTCGAATACTCGTGAGCTATCGACTGATGGTGCAGCGCCTCAAAGCCTGAAGCAATGTAAGCGTCTGAGAATCTTCATAATGCGCACAAGTCTTTTCTTTTGCCACGAGAGAGTAGCTATGCGTGGCTAAGAACCAGCATCGCTTGATTTACGGTCAGCTTGGGCCCGACGAACATCCTGCCTGCTCAGCGTTGTGTTTCTGAAAGTGAAATCGCTGTTGAGCTAAGTCCGTCTTTTGCTCAAATCTATTCGCGTTGGAGATGAGTTTCGCCCCCTAAACCACGCAGATGTGAAAGTGAATCTGAAACACGTTCAATTTGGGGGCTCCGAAAGTTCTCTATTAGTACATGTCGTCTGCTTGAAAAGGGACTTTCTTGAAACAGTACGATGAACTTGTTCGTGGTGATTTCTGCAGCAACAGTTTAAAAAGGCCAGCAAAATGTTGTTTGCCAGGGCACTCGGGTTCTACCTAGTGGTAAATTCTGAAATGCACTCTCTTCACAGATGGCAACCCGCATAACGACATTCAGGGTGATCCGAATTGGCACGTCTGACTTCCAGCAGCAAAAGATTTGCCAGTTTATCTACGTAGATCGTGACACCAAAGCGTGGACACGGAAATATAATGAGTTACACAGCGTGACTACTCGTACATACTGCAAGGCGTGGACACGCAAATATAACGAGTCACGCAGCGTGACTACTTGTTGTGGTGTAGGGGAACCATATTTTGGGTTGCCCTATATTAGAGCTGTCTAGGCTAGGAAAAGAAGCACGCAACGAGCGCTGCGTACCTAAAGGGTATGCGCACTTAGCTGTAACCGCACCTAGCCGGTAGTGCGAAGTTAACAGAGAAGCCAAGACTCAGCGAGCGCCAAGACTCAGCGGGCGCCAGGACTCGGCGAGCGGCAGAACCCAGCGAGTATATGCCGTTTGCGAATTATTCCAGCTTGTCGAAGATAAATCAGGGAGCTGAGCGAAGAGTCGCAGGGAGATCTGTAACGACTATATTTCATTAGGTATTTGTATGGGGGCTCATAATGAATCCTGCGTGTTAATTGTTTGTTGACAACACCTTGGACGGCGACCACCTGATCAATATAATCAAAGGTATGAATCGGTTACAGTAGGATAGCTACTGCAACACCTAGTCGGAGACAGCATCACTAGCCAAAGTAAAATCCAGAGCTGTTCCGTGCTCGCGGAGCTTTGTATAAATGAATAGTTCTACATATCTATGAAGACCGTAGAACTATATGGTTGACTAAGCTGCGGGCCATTTATTGTACTCGTCATCAGCCATTGGACCCAAATGTAGCCGCCAGTTTTGATGTGTAGATGGACATAAACCTATGGTGACATTTAGATATAAGGGGTAGTTTCGACCGTAGAATTCAAAAATGGGGTCAGATTTAGCCAATTCGTACTCCTTGATGCCCAAAACAGCGTTTGAAAAAAAAAACGTCTCGATTTCGAAAGGGTTGCGGGAAAAGGGTTGCATTTTTTCTTCTGAAATAAGAAGTTAGGATTGGCTGAGGCAAGGAAACATGTGTAGATTTGTATGATTTGCGAGGTCGATTTCCAAAGATGGATGTCCGTTTTTGTCCGTTTTCTGACGGTATATATTGAACATTGTAGCAAAAGATAACCCTTTTCCCACAGCCTATTCAAAATCGAGACGTTGTTTTTCAAACGAGTACGAATTGGCTAAATCTGACCCCATTTTTGAATTCTACGGTCGAAACTACCCCTTATATCTAAATGTCACCATAGGTTTATGTCCATCTACACATCAAAACTGGCGGCTACATTTGGGTCCAATGGCTGATGACGAGTACAATAACCTTGGTGGCATAGGTCGCCGCTTCGCAATAAACATGCATATAGACTGCGGTATCAAGGAACAGCTAGATAACCTGACAAGGTGAAAAATGTAGAGGGGACACTTCCCGTTGAGATATCTCTGCACACCAGGAAACAAAAGAGGTGACTTCTATATTATCCGGCTGGTGAGTTCCATTGCACACAACGATTCTACATGTGCTTATTGTACTGCCTATAGGACAATTCTTAGGGGCTCAAATGTAAAAAAAAAAATGCGAAACAAGGAAAATGATCGTGTATTTACTTTGCATCCGTATATCGGTTTACGTGAGCTGAAATCTATCGGAGCAAGTACTGAATGCTTAAAGCAGGAGATGCAAATGGTGGGCGGCCAGTTTGGCATCGGATAGGAATTTTCTCTTCAGGAGTAGGATACTGATCTGATGATAACGACGAAGAATGCAGTGCATTATCATGTGGTCTCAAAACTGGGTCGGCTATTACTGGCGCCAAAAGCGATACGGTATCGAATCCTGGGGACTCACAACTGACACCCGACCCTCAATCGAACTAGAGTCGTCCTCCCTTGCCAAAGCCATCGAGCTGCCAGTGCCATCGGGACAAACATACATTCTTGTAGTACTCTGTTCAGTAAGTGGCTGAACAAAGCTTCCATTGAATGGAACTGATGGAGTAGATTCCAAAGATCAAGGTCCTGCGGCAACCACGCCATCGTCCATGAAATCGTTAAGAAATGCCTGAAGTGCCGAACTAACAAGTTCAATTGAAGTGTTGTCAACCTCCATTCGCGATTCTGCTCTTGGTGTATCCTGAACGAATGCTGTCGATGGCACACTAGGAAGTAGTACACGTGTCGTATTTTTTGTCTGACTTTGGCGAGTACGTCGGATTCGTCTGTCCTTGAATTTTAAGTGCTGCCCACCAACGCCAGGAACGCTGAGGCCGAATGCGAGACGCGCGCATATCACGAGAGCACAGGATAGAAATTTCGTATAGTAGGCACACATACATTCAAATGTGTTAATGCGGACTACCCACCCACCTGGCTGCATACCTACGTGGTGAGCTCGGCGAACAGAGCACTTCACCGCAGATCGATAAAAGGAAGATGCCGACTTCTTTTCATTGTCCGTCAAACAATGTTCAGAGATAATCACGCCATAATTCTGCGTCGCTTCAGCACCCCGAGAATCTCGAAGTCCACAAATCTCTTCAATATCTTCGTTATCTCGTACTCGATCGCCGAGATAGAACCCTCGCACAACTGATTGATCAGACGTATTGAATACAGTAACGCGTTGTGTAGATACAAGAACCTTAGCAAGCTTCTTAGCCTCCTGTGATGGAGCCGGACGCGCGGAAGTTGTACTCGGCTGTTGACAGATTGAGTAATTCTCAGCAATTGTTAACAGCTTCAGAATCAAACGTCTCGTATCCACAGCTTTGCGTGGGGTGCATCGTTTAATGCTAGCGTTGAAAACTTCGCACTGATTATTAGTTGTAGCGAATCCACCTGGAGAATGGTAGATCTGCCTTCTCCAAAATCTTCTGCTAAGCCACTGAGTGTCGGAATACTCGACAAAACTCCACAACCGGCTATCACATTCCCATTCTCGAGATACACGTTCCCATTCCGATAGCAACTATTTCTTGCTAGTAGTATAATACATATCAAGGATTCCACGGATCAAATCAGGCAAATGGCGGATACGCTTGCGAACTTTGTAGAGCACATGAAAAAAAAAAACACATCAAGTATGTGGCGTTCTCGAATCCAGTAATAGCCTGTAGACCGTTTAGTTGGGCAGTCTTGGCGTCTTCCATTACGGCATCGATCCTGAGTGTCGAATTCATGTGTTGGCGAAATATGCTAGCAAAAATTCCGATCGTCTTATAATACTCGCTCTGTGTTCTTTGGCTTACGATGAATTCAGCGGCAGGATGGTAAATCCGGCGTATGTCTGTGAATCCACATGTGATCACGGGATATCCGAGGTCACTGAGTTTGAAAGTGACATCCAAATAAAAAATCAAAAAGGGCTCCTGGAGTTGAAACGATATTCTGCATTAACTTGAGCGTTGTTATTCCCAAAACGAGCGGTGATTCATCCTCTCCATTACCTATAAAAAAAATAGGAAATCCGTCTTCATCTTCGCGGTTGGCAGACACGCACGCAGCCCCATGGTCTATGTCTATCACGAACGCCTTCGATCGCAACAGCCCCTTAACGCGTACAATCGCGTTTTTCGAGCCTTACAGCCAGCGGATATTCTTCACACTACGTTGGCCTTGAGCGTGCGACGGATAACCAAGTACCGGTTTCGGCACATCGGGGACTCGCAATGAGTTGCTCCTGATTAGACGAGGGGGCACGGCATTTTCTTCCGTACGGTGGATGTATTCTTTCATTTCTGTTGCAACTTTAGGTCGAGGACGCACCGCACAACCGACATTGCCACGGAAATGAGTTGCCATTACTGAGAATAATCCACTTTGACGCCACTGAACTATGACACACTTTACAGCGCGTCTGACACTTCACGCGCCCTGTGCTGCTTTCGCAAGTCTCACTCCTGCAGTGCAGCCGTCGCTTTATTATTTCGTGATCCCCAGGGCAGGCAGAGAGTACAAAGACACGGCTTCTTGGTACACATCGCTGAACAGCAAAAAGCTTCCCAACGGAATTTAACGTAGTCGTCCTCGGTGTGGCATTCTATCAGCTTCAGCCAGGTATGGGGTGGAGGCATAGACTTCTGTAGACGGCAACTGGGGTTATAATGCTGTGAGACCGGTATGGCGTTGGGGGTCCGCTAAAGAACGACTGGAACAGACAGGCGCAAACAGTGTATGACGCGCCTGCATCACACGAACTCGCACGTAAAGCCATTGTGTATGCTATCCGCCAGTTATCTATACGCTGATGTACTATTTGGCGACGTCGTGGATAGTGTTGTCGATTCGAGTATGCTGGCGATCGGTCGGTGTCTATTGATGTACCATTAGCTGTCTACTGGCGACCAAGACTCGCCGTTTCGGCACAATGGCCCACCCGCACTTAGGAAGAGAAGGGCGGAAGCTGAAGCTGTATGCACGGAAAGCATATTCCGACGCAGATAAGTTGAGGGCGATCAGTACCTTTAGAGAATCTTGTATACTTATGTGAGTGTTTTGTAAGGGTTCTAACCCATTTGGAACTGAAAATACTAATGAAACTAGTATCTAGATGAAATAGAGAGCGCTCTCACATTAAGGGCATGTGCTCACAGGGTAAAGGGCGTATGCAGAAATCTCGTCGGTGTGGTTAGGGGATGTTTCATTCGAGGGCAGGGATAAGTGCAGGGCAAGTCTTCAAGAAACCTCTCGTAAATTATACTCTGATTTTCTAACGCTATTATAGAGACAATGTTCTGACACAGACTTCAGAGCGCCAAAAGCAAATACGCCGCTGCCCCGTGTCCAGCGTTATCTGGACCGTGCTGCCCGATTATCCCGTGCTCGCAACCACGCCGCTGTGCTTACGTCCGATCTGACCGGTCTAGACACGTGCTGCCCGAGACCTTGTGCCAAGGGCCGTCCTGCCCACGCCCAGACTCGCGCTGCCCGACACCACCGCCCCCAGGACCGTGCTGACCGAGACCCCCATGCTCACGTCCGTGCTGGCCGAGACCTCCGTACTCGCGATCCGTGTTGCCCGTGCCCGATCTGGCCGAGACCCGTGCTCACGTCCGTTCCGGCCAAGACGCAGCAGCAACAGAATTACAAATGTCTGAAGTGGTCAATACTACAGACGATTAAACTGCTATTCTGGTTATGCTATTTGAAGCATTAGCTGTAGCTGTTGGAAGTATTGACGGCCGAAGCCTGCGTGCAGAGCAGACTCAAGAATTGACCGTGCCGAACAATTATTTCAAAGAGAATTACGCGGCATTTGATGAATCATTTCGGCGAGCATTTCGAATGAGCCGAGGGTGCTTCAAGCAGCTAGCTAGCTATCTCCGCCGGCGTTGGCCTGAGTATTATGGACATGCACCTGAAACGAATGCGATGCGGTACACACTAGAGATGAAGCTTGCTTTGACACTTCGAT